>MDKJ01330938.1:0-31124 GCA_005239525.1 Nicotiana knightiana | reverse complement strand
ATGTGAATATTTTTGTTTTTTTTTTAATTTTCTTAAATAGAACCTATTAAGAGTAAGATAAAACTTAAAATATTAAGATTAGATATAACATTAATATTTATAGAAAAAAAAAGTATAGAATTTTGGTGTGGTCAAAAATAGTTGTTCACACCATCAACATTGGGCATGCAAATTTGGCCCTGTATCCTCATGACCCCATCATCACCAATAACCACATCCTTAGCATCACCGCGACGAACCTTGTCCTGAAGAACGAGAAAGTGTGGATCATCATACTGGCATGCTCTAATCTGATCATAAAGAGAAGACCTGGAGGCTACATAAGCCAATACTCACGAGGCCTCTGATAGATCCAATCTCACCAACTGGCCCGCTAAAGCCTGAACATCAAGTGCTAATGGTCGCTCTACTGCTGGAAGGTGGGTAGACTCCCCAAACTCTCAGCTCTGCTTCAAGGCATCGGCCACTACATTGGCCTTCCCCGGACGATATAGAATAGTGAGGTCATAATCCTTGAGAAGCTCCAACCAACTCCTCCGGCGTAAATTCAGATCCTTCTACTTAAGAAGATGCTGCAAACTACAGTGATCACTGAAAATCTCACAATGCACTCCATATAAATAATGACATTAAATCTTCAAGGCATGGACAATAGCTACTAGCTCAAGATCGTGAACTGGATAATTCTTCTCGTGCACCTTCAACTGTCTGGACGCGTAGGAAATAACCCTACCGTCCTGCATCAAAACTGCTCCCAGTCCAACTCTCGATGCATCACAGTAAACTGTATAGGAACCTGAACCCGTAGGCAAAACCAATACAGGAGCTGTAGTCAAAGATGACTTGAGCTTCTGAAAGCTCTCCCCACACTCCTCAGTACACCTAAACTGAGCACCCTTCTGGGTCAGTCTGTTCATAGGTGCTGCAATAGATGAAAATCCCTCTACAAAATGGTGATACTACCCGTCCAAACTAAGGAAACAACAAATCTCGGTAGCTGATGATGGTCTAGGCCAGTTCTGCACCGCCTCTATCTTATTCGGATCAACCTAAATACCCTCACTGGACACCACATGCCCCAAGATCGCTACTGAATAAAGCCTGAACTCACACTTCGAAAATTTTGCATACAATCTCTTCTCCCTCAAGGTCTGAAGCACAACCCTCAAATGCTGCTCATGATCCTCCCGAGATTGATTTAATACACCATGATATCGTCAATAAACACGATGACGAAAGAATCCAGATAAGGCCGGAATACACTGTGCATCAAGTGCATAAAGGATGCTGGGCCATTGGTCAACCCGAATGACATAACCAGAAACTCATAATGACCATATCTAGTCAGCATTCTTCGGGACGTATGGCCCCCAAATCTTCAACTGATGATAGCCGGAACACAAGTCAAGCTTGGAAAATACCCTGGCACCCTGGAATTGATCGAATAAGTCATCTATACGAGGCAAGGGATACTGGTTCTTCACCGTAACTCTATTCAGTTGCAGATAATCAATGCACATGCGCATAGAAATATCCTTCTTCTTCATAAACAACACCGGTGCACCCTAAAGTGACACACTAGGCCGAATGAACCCCTTATCTAAAAGTACTTGAAGCTACTGCTTTAATTCCTTCAACTCCACTGGTGCCATACGATAAGGTGGAATAGAAATAGGCTGAGTGCCAAAATCAATGTCCCTATCAGGTGGCATGCCTGACAGGTCTGCAGAAAATACGTCCGGAAAGTCACGTACCATAGGAACCGAGTCAATAGCGGGTGTCGCACCACTGATATCCCTCACAAAAGCCAGATACAATAAACACCCCTTCTAAACCATACTCTGGGCCTTCAGGTAGGAAATCACCCTGTTAGGCACATACTCAGAAGAACCTCTCCACTCAACCCTCGAACGTCCTGGCATAACCAAGGTGACGTTCTTCGCGTGACAATCAACAACAGCATGACACGGAGATAACCAATACATGCCCAATATCACATCAAAATCGACCATGATGAGTAACAGTAAGTCCACTCGGGTCTACAGAACCCAAATAGATACCACACACGACCGATACACGCGGTCCATAATAATACTATCACCCACCAGGGTCGACACATGATTAGACGTAACTAAAGACTCACGGGGCATATCCAGGAAATGGGCAAAATATGATGACACATAGTAATATGTAGAATCAGGGTAAAATAAAGCCGAAGCATCTCGACGACAGACTGACACAATACCTACAATCGCTGCATCGGAGGCCATAATATCTGGCCTGGCTGGAAACGCATACATACGTGCTTGACCTCCACTTGGTCGACCTCCCCCTCTAGGGTGGCCTCTAGCTGACTGACTACCACCCCTGGCTGTTTGGGTGGGTGGTGAAACAACTGGAGCTGAAGTCGAAGGATGGCTCCTCAGCTGAGATGGACCTCCAAGAAGATGAGGACACTGCCTCCTCATATGCCCGAACTCTCCACACTCATAACAACTCCCTCGAGCTGGAGACGGGGATTGAAAAAAACACCTGGCACCAGAATGGCCACTAGGAGAACAATGCATAGAGGAACCCTGAAAAGATGGTGCTCGAGATGCACTCTGGGATGCAAGGGGACCGTATGAAGAGCGGCATGGTTGATAACTGCGGGGACCATGCCCAGAAGATGCACCACTATAGGCTGGGTTCACTGACTTAGGAGGCCTAAACGAACGGCCTCTATCATGTTGAATCTGCCCCCTGGAAGGAGCACCACTAGAACTGCTGCCAGGTCTGGGGTGCTGAACCAACAAGCCTACGCCTCTCAAAAGACTCCCACCAAGTGAAAGCGGGACCATAAAACTGAAAAGTAGCAAACGAGACCCCACTAGTCTCCAGAATCCCAGCAGTACGAAGCATTCTCTGATAATTATCCAGAAAACCCTGGGAATCCTTTCCCTCAACACCACTGAATGTCGGAGGCTGAAGTCTAACAAATCTGTCCAGTCTACGCTGCTCATCATCTGGCATAGCTGGAACTACGAAGTCCTGAACTGGAGTAACCGGCTAGGCTGGAACCGCCCCCGGTGTCTAATGGCCCTGAGTAACCTACTCAGGTGTCCGGGCAACTAGAGTCTGACTGCCTCCCCCAGCCTGAGAAGTAGCGGAAGTAGAAGATGCAACAACTGCCTGAGCAAGGGTGGTACATATTATCAAGATCTGGGCCAAGGTCTCGTGGAGACCAAGAATAACAATAGGCACTACCAGTGCCTGAGCATGTCCCGCTAGAGTATCTGCAGCGGGAATTTGCTCCTCAATAATAGGGGGATCAACTGGTACTGCCCTGGTTGCCGCACGGGTTGGCCCCTTACCTCTACAACGGCCTCGACCGCAGCCTCCACCTCTCGCTGGTCTAGCTGGTGGCTAATCACTCTGATCGATAGCGCGAGTCCTCACCATTAGTGAGAGAATGAAACAACAAAAGTTTAGATTTCCGGAATTAGGCACGACAGAATTCAAGAAAAATAACATTGTTCCTAAGGGTTTTGCAACCTCTCGAATATAAGTACAGACGTCTCCGTACCGATCCATAAGACTACTAAACCTGCTCATGACCATTGAGCCCTATGTAACCTAGGCTCTGAAACCAACTTGTCACGACCCCAAATCCTTAGCTGGTCATGATGGCGCCTATCATGGAACTAGGATAGCCAACCTTTACAGACTATCATAATATTTCATAACTTCTAAAACTAGCAGATTAAAACAACAAAATAAGATAAACAATTTATTCACTAACCCAAAACCTGGAGCCAACTGTCATGAGCATCTAGGACTATAAATACAATGTACAATAAGGTGACTTGATAATACCAAAGTCTGAACTACAAAAAACAAAAACTTTGAACTAAGGAAAGGAAAGGAGGTGAGCTGGGGTTGCTGAGCAACTACCTCGATCCTCGAACAAACTCCAAACACGTCTGAAAATCAACTAGTGAGAGTGGTCTGGTACCTGGATCTGCACACAGGGGTACATGGAGTAACGTGAGTAGGCCAACTCAGTAAGTAATCAAAGTAACTAAAAACTTGAGTGTAGTGACGAGCATTGATAAATCATGTAAATCCATATAATGAGTAACAATTGAAATGAATAAATAAAGTCAGAATCTACATTCCGAATATTTCATAAAACTCCAGTATTCATTTAAAAATCTCGTATAAAAACATTTGTCCAACATTATCATCGAAGGCTTAGTGTAAAGAAAACTGAAAACAGTAGTTTCATAAAATATAAGCCCCTCGGGCACAATATCACTCGCAATAAAGCCTCTCGGGCAAGCCTCTAAGTCAGCTTTGCCTCCACTATCAGTATTTCATGCTCACACTAAACACTCGTACTCAGCAAGTACCATGAATACACACAACTGCTTCGACGGACGACCCGATCTAATATATATATATATATATATATATATACACTACCGCAGCGTGCAGCAACCCGATTCATATAATAGTCGATTGTGCCCACTGGGGTGTACAAACTCCGGAGGGGCTCCTACAGCCCAATCGCTATATTTTCTGCGGCGTGTAGCCCGATCCAATATGTATATTGTTGCGGCGTGCAGCCCGATCCATATATAACATATATTGCTGCAGCGTGTAGCCCGATCCATACATTATATGTATTGTCGCGGCGTGCAGCCCGATCCACAACTATCCTAACATACTCGCCTCTCGGCCTCACTTAGTCATCCTCACAAGCCACTCGGGAAATTCTTCTCAACTCATAAGACTCAGTCCAAAATAGCTCTTAGAGTTTCAAAACAGTGTGATAATAGTGAAAATAAAAACAAGAAGAAAACATGTCTGAATTCATAATTGTTCTATCAGGATTGTGTGAGAATAGTGTAAAAGTACCTCTGAGGATCTAAAGAGGTCGGCACAAGGCCCCAAACATAGCTCACATCCCATAAACAAGTGCAAATTTCAAAAATACAGGATATCATAAGGTTTCTAATCGAATACACGTCTTAATAATCACTACGGGACAGACCAAGTCACAATCCTTGTCAGTGCACACCCACGCGCTCGTCACCTAGCATGAGTATCACCTTATTTACCAAAACAATATAAAATACCGGGGTTTCATACCCTCAGGTTTAGAGTTACAATCGTGACTTACCTCAAAATAGCCCAAAAGCTACTCCGCGAAGCTCTTGCCCCTCGAATTGGCTCCCAAAAGCTCTGGGTTTATCACAAGTCAGATCAATAAGCTCAAAATATGATAGGGAGATGAACCCCAGTCAAAAACTATTAAAATTAGGCACAATTTCCGAAATTGGCCAAACCCGTGCCCCGGGCCCACGTCTCGAAATTTGATAAAAACCACAAAACTAGAATCCTCATTCCTTCACGAGTCTACCCATACCAAATTTACCAAAATCCGACCACAAACAACCCCTAAATTCCTTAATTACAAATCTCAATTTCCCAAGCCCTAAACCCCCAATTTATGCCATTTAATCCACAAATTCCAAGTGTAATCGGTCATATAACAACATAGTATCGAGTTTATAGTCCGAGAAACTTACCTCCATCGTAGACTCCCGAAATCCACCTTCAAAATTCTCCCAAATTGGCTCAACCCGCATGCAAAATTAAGAAACATGCCAAAATTTAGCGGAGGAACCTCTTTATACTTCCTGCCGAGTTAATCCACACATGCGGCCCATTTATCGCACCTGCGGACCCGCACCTGCAGTCCTAGGTGCGCATCTGCGAAATTCTACTAAAAGTCCACATTCCGCACCTGCGACTTCGCATGTGTGGTCCTACGTCCGCATCTGCGGTCCCACACTGAACTGCCCGAATTCCGCATTTGCAGACCCGCACATGCGGCTCCCCATCTGCAGATGTGGCTACAACAGTAAAATGACACCAGCAGCAATTTTGCTACAAATTCCTTAGTCCAAACCTTTATTAACCATCCGAAATCAATCCCGAGCCCCTCGGGTCCCCAACCAAACATACCAACACATCCCATAACCTCATTCGAGCTTATTCGAGCCTTCGAAACACCAAACACAAGGCAAAAACACCAAATTCACATCAAATTCAAGCCTATGAACTTTGAAACTTCTAAATTTCACCAAGGATGCCGAAAACATTCAAAACACACCCGATTGACCTGAAAATTTGCGCACATATCAAAAATGACATTACGAACCTGCTCCAACTTCCAGAATTCCATTCCGACCCCGGTAGCGTATTTTCCCATGCCGACCAAAAATCACTAGAAACTAACTTTTGCCAATTCAAGCCTAATTCTACACCGGACATCAAAACTTCATTCCGAACACATTCCTAAGTCCAAAATCACCTAACGAAGCTTTCCGAGACATACAATCCACATTCCGAGGTCGTTTACCAATAAATCAACTCCTAGTTGACGTTTTCAATTATTAAGCTACTTTGAGAGACTAAGTGCCTCTGTTCTCACCACGACCACTCCAAACCCGAACCAACCGACCCAACACAACATAAATAGGCTAAGCAGCATACGATAAAGTAGAAATAGGGGAAACATGACTAATTTCATGGAACGGCAGGCCGAGTCATTACAGAAAGAATGCACTAAGTTGTTTGGGTGGGTGGTGAAACAACTGGAGCTGAAGTCGAAGGATGGCTCCTCAGCTGAGATGGACCTCCAAGAAGATGAGGACACTGCCTCCTCAGATGCCCGAACTCTCCACACTCATAACAACTCCCTCGAGCTGGAGACGGGGATTGAAAAAAACACCTGGCACCAGAATGGCCACTAGAAGAACAATGCAAAGAGGAACCCTGAACTGATGGTGCTCGAGATGCACTCTGGGCTGGAAGGGCACCGTATTAAGAACGACATGGTTGAGAACTGCGGGGACCACGCCCAGAAGATGCACCACTATAGGCTGGGTTCACTGACTTAGGAGGCCTGAACGAACGGCCTCTACCATGTTGAATCTGCCCCTGGAAGGAGCACCACTAGAACAACCTAATCCACGAGGACTCTTGGCCTCTCTCTCTTCCCGATCATGGCGGCGAACCGACTCAATATCTCGAGCAATATCAAAAACCTGTTTGAAGGTAGAACCTGATACTCTCTCCCGAGTCATGAAAAGGCGGAGCTGATAAGAGAGGCTATCCACAAACCTCAAAAGCCTCTCCCTATCAATAGGGACCAACTCGGTGGCATGACGAGCCAACTCTGTAAACCGCATCTCATACTGCATCACTAATAGCTCCCCCTGACGTAGCTACTTAAAATACCTGCGTTGCTCCTCCCTGTGAGACTGGGGTACATACTTCTCCAATAAGATAGTGGAGAACTGCTGCCAGGTGTGGGGTGCTAAACCAACAAGCCTACGCCTCTCAAAAGACTCCCACCAAGTGAAAGCGGGACTATAAAACTGAAAAGTAGCAAACGATACCCCACTAGTCTACAGAATCCCAGCAGTACGAAGCATTCTCTGACAATTATCCAGAAAACCCTGGGCATCCTTGCCCTCAACACCATTGAATGTCGGAGGCTGAAGTCTAACAAATCTGTCCAGTCTACGCTGCTCATCATATGGCATATCTGGAACCACGAATTCCTGAACTGGAGTAACCGGCTAGGCTGGAACGCCCCCGGTGTCTAATGGACCTGAGTAACCTACTCAGGTGTCCGGGAAACTGGAGTCTGACTGCCTCCCCCAGCCTGAGAAGTAGCGGAAGTAGAAGATGCAACAACTGCCTGAGCAAGGGTGGTACATATTATCAAGATCTGGGCCAAGGTCTCGTGGAGACCAAGAATAACAATAGGCACTACCAGTGCCTGAGCATGTCCCGCTAGAGTATCTGCAGCGGGAATTTGCTCCTCAATAGTAGGGGGATCAACTGGTACTGCCCTGGTTGCCGCACGGGTTGGCCCCTTACCTCTACAACAGCCTCGACCGCAGCCTCCACCTCTCGCTGGTCTAGCTGGTGGCTAATCACTCTGATCGATAGCGCGAGTCCTCACCATCAGTGAGAGAATGAAACAACATAAGTTTAGATTTCCAGAATCAGGCACGATAGAATTCAAGAAAAATAACATTGTTCCTAAGGGTTTTGCAACCTCTCGAAGAAAAGTACACACGTCTCCGTACCGATCCATAAGACTACTAAACCTGCTCATGACCGTTGAGCCCTATGTAACCTACGCTCTGAAACCAACTTGTTACGACCCCAAATCCTAAGCTGGTCATGATGGCGCCTATCATGGAACTAGGCTAGCCAACCTTTACAGACTATCATAATATTTCATAACTTCTAAAACTAGCAGATTAAAACAACAAAATAAGATAAACAATTTATTCACTACCCCAAAACCTTGAGCCAACTGTCATGAGCATCTAGGACTATAAATACATGTACAATAAGGTGACTTGATAATACCAAAGTCTGAAGTACAAAAGACAAAAACTTTGAACTAAGGAAAGGAAAGGAGGTGAGCTAGGGATGCTGAGCAACTACCTCGATCCTCGAACAAACTCTAAACACGTCCGAAAATCAACTAGTGAGAGTTGTCTGGTACCTGGATCTGCTCACAGGGGTACATGGAGTAACGTGAGTACGCCAACTCAGTAAGTAATCAATGTAACTAAAAACTTGAGTGTAGTGACGAGCATTTATAAATCATGTAAATCCATATAATGAGTAACAATTGAGATGAATAAATAAAGTCAGAATCTACATTCCGAATATTTCATAAAACTCCAGTATCCATTTAAAAATCTCCTATAAAAACATTTGTCCAACATTATCATCAAAGGCTTAGTGTAAAGAAAACTGAAAACAGTAGTTTCATAAAATATAAGCCCCTCGGGCACAGTATCACTCGCAATAAAGCTTCTCGGGCAAGCCTCTAAGTCACTCGTGCCTCCACTATCAGCATTTCATGCTCACACTAAACACTCGTACTCAGCAAGTACCATGAATACACACAACTGCTTCGGCGGACAGCCCGATCTAATACATATATATATATATAAATATATATATATATATATAT
Organism: Nicotiana knightiana; assembly: GCA_005239525.1. Taxonomy (NCBI): domain Eukaryota; kingdom Viridiplantae; phylum Streptophyta; class Magnoliopsida; order Solanales; family Solanaceae; genus Nicotiana; species Nicotiana knightiana. The sequence goes on along the minus strand of MDKJ01330938.1, from coordinate 22,069 downwards.
ATATACTGCTGCGGCGTGCAGCCCGATCCATAAAACATACGTTGCGGCGTGCAACCCGATTCATATAATAGTCGATTGTGCCCGCTGGGGTGTACAAACTCCGGAGGGGCTCCTACAGCCCAAGCGCTATATTTTCTGCAGCGTGTAGCTCGATCCAATATGTATATTTTTGCGGCGTGCAGCCTGATCCATATATAACATATATTGCTGCAGCGTGCAGCCCGATCCATACATAATATGTGTTGTCGCGGCGTGCAGCCCGATCCACAACTATCCTAACATGCTCGGCTCTCGGCCTCACTTAGTCATCCTCACAAGCCACTCGGGAAATTCTTCTCAACTCATGGGACTCAATCCAAAATACCTCTTAGAGTTTCAAAATAGTATGATAATAGTGAAAATAAAAACAAGTAGAAAACATGTCTGAGTTCATAATTGTTCTATCAGGATTGTGTGAGAATAGTGTAAAAGTACCTCTGAGTGTCTAAACAGGTCGGCACAAGGCCCCAAACATGGCTCACATCCCATAAACAAGTGCAAATTTCAAAAATACAGGATATCATAAGGTTTCTAATCGAATACACGTCTTAATAATCGCTACGGGATGGACCAAGTCACAATCCTTATCAGTGCACACCCACGCGGTCGTCACCTAGCATGAGTATCACCTTATTTACCAAAACAATATAAAATACCGGGGTTTCATACCCTAAGGTTTAGAGTTACAATCGTGACTTACCTCAAAACAGTCCAAAAGCTACTCCGCGATGCTCTTGCCCCTCGAATTGGCTCCCAAAAGCTCTGGGTCTATCACAAATAAGATCAATAACCTCAAAATATGATAGGGAGATGAACCCCAATCAAAAACTATTAAAATTAGGCATAATTCCCGAAATTGGCAAAACCCGTTCCCCGGGCCCACGTCTCAAAATTTGATAAAAACCACAAAACTAGAATCCTCATTCCCTCACGAGTCTACCCATACCAAATTTACCAAAATCCGACCACAAACAACCCCTAAATTCCTTTATTACAAATCTCAATTTCCCAAGCCCTAAACCCCCAATTTATGCCATTTAATCCACAAATTCCAAGTGTAATCGGTTACATAACAACATAGAATCGAGTTTATAGTCCGAGAAACTTACCTCCATCGTAGACTCCCGAAATCCTCCTTCAAATTTCTCCCAAATTGGCTCAACCCACATGCAAAATTAAGAAACATGCCAAAATTTTCGGAGGAACCTATTTATACTTCCTGTCGAGTTAATCCGCACATGCGGCCCATTTATCGCACCTGCGGACCCGCACCTGTAGTCCCAGGTGCGCATCTGCGAAATTCTACTAAAAGTCCACATTCCGTACCTGCGACTTCGCTTGTGTGGTCCCACGTCCGCATCTGCAATCCCACACTGAACTGCCCGAATTCCGCATTTGCGGACCCGCACATGCGGCTCCCCATCTGCAGGTGCGGCTACAGCAGTAAGATGACACCAGCAGCAACTTTGCTGCAAATTCCTAAGTCTAAACCTTTATTAACCATCCGAAATCAATCCCGATCCCCTCGGGTCCCCAACCAAACATACCAACACATCCATAACCTCATTCGAGCTTAGTCGAGCCTTCGAAACACCAAACACAAGGCAAAAACATCAAATTCACATCAAATTCAAGCCTATGAACTTTGAAACTTCTAAATTTCACCAAGGATGCCGAAAACATTTAAAACACACCCGATTGACCTAAAAATTTGCTCACATATCAAAAATGACATTACGAACCTGCTCCAACTCCCGGAATTCGATTCCGACCCCAGTAGCCTATTTTCCCATGCCGACCGAAAATCGCTAGAAACTAACTTTTGCCAATTCAAGCCTAATTCTACACGGGACATCAAAACTTCATTCCGAACACATTCCTAAGTCCAAAATCACCTAACAAATCTTTCTGAGACATACAATCCACATTCCGAGGTTGTTTACCAATAAGTCAACTCCTAGTTGACGTTTTCAATTATTAAGCTACTTTGAGAGACTAAGTGTCTCTGTTCTCACAACGACCACTCCAAACCCGAACCAACCGACCCAACACAACATAAATAGGCTAAGCAGCATACGATAAAGTAGAAATAGGGGAAACATGGCTAATTTCATGGAACGGCAGGCCGAGTCATTACAGAAAGAATGCACTAAGGTGTTGATGAATCTTTTTGGCTGAAGAATGCGATTCTGCGGTCTGGTTTGCAACTGCAGAATCAATATATAGGTTTCATAAGTGCCGCATAGTGAATCTGAAATCAAGCTAAGTTGAAGATAATTATGGTCCGTATTATGCGACCACATATCACTTGTGTGGTCTATCTCCCGATTGCAGAATAAGTTTGCGGACCGCAAACCTACCGCATACCCAACCCAGAACATGCCAGTTCTGAGCATCAATTATGAGACCATTTTGCGGGCCGCACATCTGTTATGCGGTCCTTTATGGGACCGCAGAACCGAGTCGGAGGGTCCACTTTTCTATTTTTGTAACCCGAACCCATTTTGATAAATAACGTTTGGGGCTTCATTTGAGGAGATATTATGATGATTTTAGTGGCAGGTAAGAGAAATATAGGGAGAGAAAGAGGGAAACTAGCTTTCCAATCATCAAATCTTGCTCAAATCTTCAAGAATCAAGGAAGCTAGTCGCTAGATTATCCTCCATCCAGGTAAGTCCTATTTCTAGAGCTTCTATGCAAAAGGTTAAAAGTTCAAATATATTGTGGGATTAGAAATTGGCCATGCATGTGACACTAAGTTATAGTACGTGGGATTAATGAATTATTTTGTGTAGTTCTTGTCTAAATTGATTGAGGGAAGAAGGAGTTTCCATGTAGAACCTTGTAGTCTATTTCACATATTAGGTTTTTGATGAAATTCCCAATAGAGTTACACCATGGAAAATGTTTCTAATTATTAATCGATTTTCGTTATCTTCTTATCGATTATTATTGCTAGAGGTGTTGGTGTGTGTAGTAACTTAAGGAAAGCTCAACTAGGTATGTTGGCTAAAATTTCTCTCTCGGAAATGAATTCCATAATGTTTCCGTATGTTTAAGCATGACCGACTCAAAATCCCTAATTTCTACGTTCCGGGTTATCCCCTATAAACTCTTAAACTTAATTATTCCGAACGAGCCTTATATTGAACGATAGATGTTTAAAGTATGGGTTGCATATTAAAATGGTATGGCTTTGAGTTGTATTTTCACTGAAAACTGGTATACCAATTAGGTGAGAAAAACTCAATATGCTTAATACTTCTAATTGCTCGTATGTGTACAAAATGTCTTGATTGAGTGTGTCTATTTGTTGATAAACTATAAAGATGTTTGAAAATGAATGAAATGAAGAAGGAAGTAGAGTGTGGATAACATTTATCACTGTGACTAGTGATGTCTATGAAATGAGAAAATATATGAAACAAATTTTGAAATGAGCCTCGACTCAACAGTTTTAAAATGACTTCTAAAATTATAATTTTCCTAAGAGCTCTATTGCGGTATGTATGGCTAAACTCCTTTCTTCTTAGAATCGAATCCCTGGTGTTCTAGTACTTGGTGTAAGTTCATAACCTAATCATGCTAGAATTTTCTGCCTAATATGTTGTGTTGAAAGGTTCATGTTCAATAATTTTTCTAAATATTTATCACGTCGTCATGCTATTTGAGAATGTGTTTGAAATAAGGAATCCGTGTTGAGAAAGGTTAAGGATTCATATCAAGAATAGAATGATAGTTGCTATGGCAAATTGTACGAAAAGCAAATGTGTGCTTATGATTTTCCATGCCTTTTTCCTTATGTGTGCAAATGCCTTACATGATAGATCTTGATAATGTGATAATAATGTCGAATATGAAAAAGGGGCAAACTTGAAAATTTAAAGTACGACCAAGGGCTAAGAACGAGTTAGTCAAAGATGAATTTGGGTAGAATGAAATCTATCAGGCTTGTTAAGTCTGGTTTACTCGGCTGAGTGCTGGTCACGCTCCTCGATTATTGGGGAGTGAAAACCTTGGTATAGGAGCCTAAGGTTTTAAACTGTCCTACGATTTCTCGGAGCCGTGTCTAGTAGAGTCCTTCTTATCGGTGTGTTGTCGACTAGATCTATAATTAGGAGGCTACTTGGACATTTAGGAATTTCACCCTTATTTGATACTCCAGATCGTGCAATAGAGATCAAGGTAGGGAGATAATTTCCTCGCTATTTCTTATTCTCAAGATGAGTAATCTTTGTACCATAATCCACGAATTTGAAGCAATAAGGAGGGAATGGCCCCGCCATTGAATCTAAGAGAGATTGCCCAAGAGTTTGTAGGAGAATGTATCGAGCCATGAAAGGATTGGTAAAAGTTGATGCTAAGGAGCGTGCCCCTGTTCCTATTAATGTCACTGCACCACCAGATTAGGTAGTATATCAGTATTGTACCAACATAATTTAGGGATGTGGAGTCGAAGGGCATCGATTACGTTATGCCCTATCAACCTAAAGTCACCAAGTAACTCACTCCTTAGTACATCATTGCATTGCATGGTCTTAACAAGATGGTGAATCACAAAACATTGCATGCACGTACTCTTTGAACGAGACACATTATAGTGGAATCCACTCTATCACAAATTCTCTTATTTACAACCTCTTATTGGATTGAGCTCTACATTATGTCCTTGAATTGAGTTATAACTCTAGGATTAATACTTCCCACTTGATTTCCTAAATTCTCAACAAGGGACTATACATGATGAATTTCTTACAGAATCTTTTTATTTAAATGGACAACATCTGCTCATTTGTGCCTATGAATGCATCGTCGTAAAGTTTACCTATGTGGTGTCAGGTTCCATGCAAAGCATCTAGTGTTTTGATCCTTCTCGAGTCACACTTTTTCTCATTGGTGTATCTGGCTTCTATGGTTTGAACAGTCACACTACTCTCTTGCAATATCATTATGAAACCTTCTCACTGTCTAGTGACATAACATCATACCTCATAACCTATCATGTGAGTGCATGTCAATTGAAATGGTCACCGTGTGCATAAAATCTCTCTGAAAATTAATATCCTCACATCTCCGTTATAGGAAGATCTTGTGTCTCCATATTAGTATAGTTGTTGTGTCCACTTGGGACATCTCGTAGTAAGTAGCTCACTTTGTTCCTAGTATTGTGATTTCCCGTGACGTGGTCTTGTATTGTAGTTTGGGAGGTAATATAGCAGAAGCATGTCCAGCCCATAACAAATGTTTATTTTCTTTTTATACCTCCACATCATGTGTTAATTGCTCTCCTTAGTTATTGAATTTATTGGACTAGCTTCACAACACATTTTCGATAACCATTAGAAAAAGTGTCCTTCTATGTGTCACTATAACACTTCCTTTCTTATAAGGACCCTTAATAGGCTCTCTGTCAAGACCAAATGCGCCTTTGGGGGTAATATAGCACAACGCCTACTTCTCATGTTTTCCTGTCTTTCATTAGTACCTGTGTACTTCTCAAGTCAAAATCAATGGAGAACACATTATGAAATCTGCAAACCTTTCATGATTATTTTATATTGTCTCGTTGGGTTCCGTTGTCTTTACACACTCGACTTCTAGAATCATTAACTATGTCATTGTCATGTGCGGGGAGTTTTGCTATCTTTGGCATTCCACCTCCCTAGGTGGATAGGAGCTTTGTTTGTCGTTCTCCCTGGAGCATCATGTTAACCATCAGAACCCCTCTAACAATTACATGATTTCATCTCAATATTAAGATGTCCTAGCTATGTGGTTTCACTCGTGAAAGGTTAAGATTAGATGCTTTCATATTTTTGCACATATCATGAGCATATTGATTTGGAAGACAAGTTGTCTTATCTTTAGTTATCTCATATAGGATCAACTATCAGGAAGAGCTAAGTTGTTTGAATTATGATAATCCCATAAGTGTTTAACTTCTTTTCATCCTCAAGGGCTTGTGGCATAGATTCCTTGTGTCAGTTAATGATTAGGAGTGTAATTCAACTTCATGTATTTTTTTCTTGAAATCACTATGACATCCATGTTGCAAGAATCTTACCATTTCGAGCTAAACTGAATTTCCTCACACTCATGGAGGCAACCAGTGTAACATATTTGACCACTTCTCTTTAGAGCTTACTATTGTCGGGAAAGGCATATATGGAAAGGAACAATTATTACTATCCCTTGCATATTTTGGTACCTCCCAAGAATAGCTAATGCTAACGTCTTCATCCTCCTGATCTTGCCTCTCATGTATCTCATGTCTAGAAAGACCCGCTTCTTTTAGATCTCAGAATCACGTACATGGTTCCCACATTATCAATGCGTTCTAGTTACCTCTATGCCTCATTTTTCTGGTAATTGATGTTTTCACAATGATTAACCATGTTAGCATTGCTAGTAGTGACCTTTGTGTCCCTTAGAATATGACCACATGAAATGCTCTGCTCAGCACACTAATAGATTCCTAAATAATTTCGGCCCAATGTTGAAATCCGTTGTTCCTCACCATATTAAATATATTGGGAATTGAAGGTTCGTACATGTCAAAGAGGAAGCATCACCCTATGATCACATATATTCAATAGATAATTTTATGGTCAATTTGTGATAGTACATCCTAGAGTGATTGTTGAAGGCCATCAAAGGTTTAATGTGGGTTTTCGTGTAGAGATTTAGAGTTGAGGAGGGTGAGCGGGTTATTAACAATATTTTCTCCCTGAAGATGTTACATGAATTGAGTTAGATGTTTCCCCATCGTTGTTCTCCATGTATTTTGTGTTTTCCTATGTCTATGTCTAAGAAGGTAGTAGTAAATCCTTTGTGCATTATTCCGGTGGAAATTATTGAAGGTGAAGTTAATGGATTGTTAGCTTATGCGAGGTATCTATTTTTCATCCTTGTTAGATTAGTGTGGGAGTTGAGATTGTTTTCGTGAATGTGTTATGGAAAAGTATGTAAATATAAGAGGCCACCTTGAAGGCCGAGAGTGTCGTGGAAAGAAAATATTTTCTCTTGATTGTATAGCAATTGGTTTTGATTTGAAAGGTACCTTCTAGGCGTTATAATTTTAAAATGTGCAGTCCGTGTCCAGGTATCATTATCATAGTGTAGTGCTTGTAATGCTGAGATTAGTGTTATTAACATATAGATTGTGGTGCTTTGTCGAGCTGTGGATGTGTTGGTAGGATGGTTTTGGTGGTTCTCTGCTAGGTGGATAGTCCTAGTTACAAAGGAGACTCTACCGAAATTTCTTAAAATTTTGAAAGTTAGTCAAACATTAAGGACTTGAGGTAGGTAAGAAAAGAGATAGATTATATTAAGTGTTTGTTGCTGAGTTTGCTTCTCATTAGAAGACGAATGATCCTAAGAGGGGCAGAATATAAGGCCTCGGCAAAATTCGTTGTGTAATTTAAGGTCTTGTGATGCCAAGTTAGGCTAGGGTGTTCAGAAGTAGTAAATTTATTTTCTGCTCGCCGCGGGTCGGACTTTTTGGGTGAAAGAATGCACTAAGGTGTTGAGGAGTCTTTTTGGCTGAAGAATGCAATACTGCGATCTGGTTTGCGACCGTAGAATCAATATGTGGGTCGCATAAGTGCTGCATAGTAAAGCAGAAGTTGAGCTAAGTTTAAGACCATTATGCGGCGCATGATGCGACCACATATCAGGTCTACGGTGTATCTCGTGACCACAGAATAAGTCTGAGCATCAATTATGCAACCATTTTGCGCGCTCGCACATCTGTTATGTGGTCCTTTCTGCGACCGCAGATCTGAGTCGGAGGGTCCATTTTTTTCTATTTTTATAACCCGACCTCATTTTGATAAATAACGTTTGGGGCTTCATTTGGGCGATATTATGATGATTTTAGAGGGAGGTAAGAGCAATATAGGGAGAAAAATAGTGAACCTAGCTTTCCAATCATCCAATCTTGCTCAACGCATTAAAAATCAAGGAAGCTAGTCGCTAGATTATCCTCTATCTGGGTAAGTCCTACTTCTAGAGTTTGCATGCAAGAGGTTAATGGTTCAAGTATATTGTGGGGTTAGAAATAGGCCATGGATGTGACACTAAGTTATATTATGTGGGATTAATGAACTATTTTGGGTAGTTCTTCTTGAAATTGGTTGAAGGAAGAAGTAATTTCCATTGTAGAAACTTGTAGTCTATTTCACATGTTAGGTGTTTGATGAATTTCCTAAGAGAGTTACGCCATGGGAAATCTTTCTAATTATTAATCAATTTTCGCTATCTTCCTATAGATTATTATTGCTAGAGGTGTTGGTGTGTTGTAGTAACTTAAGGAAATCTCAACCAGGTATGTTGGGAAAACTTTCTCTCTCGGAATTGAATTCCATAATGTTTCCGTAAGTTTAAGCATGACCGGCTCAAAATCCTTAATTTCTATGTTCCGAGTTATTCCCTATAAACTTTTAAACTTTATTATTCCGAACGAGCCTTATATTGAGCGATAGACATTTAAAGTATGGGTTGCTTATTAAAATGGTATGGCTTTGAGTTGTATTTTAGATGAAAACGGGTATACCAATTAGGAGAGGAAAACTCTATATGCTTAATACTCCTAATTACTCGTATGTGTACTAAATGTCTTGATTGAGTATGTCTAGTTATTGATAACTATAAATTTGTTTGAAAATGAATCAAATGAACAGAGGGAATAGAGTGTGGATAATGTTTATCATTGTGCCTAGTGATGCCTATGAAATGAGAAAATATATGAAACATATTACGAAATGAGCCTCGACTCAATTATTTTAAAATGACTTCTAAAAGTAGAATTTTCCTAAGAGCTCTATTGAGGTATGTATGGCTAAACCCCCAACTTCTTAGAATTGAACCCCTGGTGCTCGAGTAGTTTGTGTAAGTCCGTAACTAGATCATGCTAGTATTGGCTGGTTAATATGTTGTGTCGAAAGATTCATGTTCAATAATTGTTCTAAATGTTTATCACATCATCATGCTATTTGAGAATGTGTCTGAAATAAGGAATCTGTGTTGAGAAAGGTTAATAATTCATGTTAAGAATTGAATGATGGTTTCTATGCCAAATTGTATGAAAAACATATGTATGCTTAGGATTTTCCAAGCCTTCTTCCTTATGTGTGAAAATTCCTTACATGATAGATCTTGTTAATGTGATAATATTGTCGAATATGAAGAAGGGGCAAACCTGAAAATGCAAAGTACGACCAAGAGCTAAAAATGATTTAATAAATAAAACCTCTCGTGCCAATGTATCAAAAGATGGGACGAAAATGTAAAAGGAGATGGTTGATTGAATAGATGATGTCTCAATGGCGATGGCCTAGCCGATCGGGACGTGATCGAACTCCATGCCGCAAATATGGTGGTAATTGTGCTGAAAATAATGATTGGAATTGTGGACAAGGTTAATGTCTCAAACAAGACGACCTATCTGGTCGGGTCGGGATCGAACTCTGTGTAAGAAAATGGTGGTATTGTGGATATTGGCACATGGCACTAAGATTACCAAGATAATAACATGAAAAGTGAACCGAGAACTTATGTGATCACCTACTTGACATTATAGTACTATGTTTGAATCTTTTATTATACAACATGATTGTTTCCCCTTTTATTTGTTTCCTTGTTCCTTCTATTAAAGTTGGTGTTTAGCTTTACATACAAGTACTATTCGATAGTTATAACATCCCTTTTTCCGGGGGCGCTACATCTTTAAATGGATGTAGGTAGTTCTATAGCAAAAAGTGGGTGTCGCAGCTAGTGGCGCATCTTCTTTCCAATTGACTTGGTGAGCCCCAATTCGTTTCAGGGTCATGTACCATTTGTTTATTACGTACTTTGTATTTTGACGTATAGCCAGGGACTTGTTGCTGACATTTCCATATTACTCTTCTGTTTTATTTAGAGGCTCTGTAGACAGGTCGTGGGTGGTGTTTGATATTGAGAATTGAATTAGAAATTTTTGTATTTGGCAAACATGTTTTTCATCATATGTATAAAAAATTTAATATTTTGGATATATTGGTTCAAACTGTTAATGAAAACAAAATGGAAGTTGTTAATGAATATTTTTCAGAATATGATTAATGGAGTACATCTCCTCTTTATTCAAAGATGAATTTGGGTATAATAAAATCTACCAGGCTTGCTCAGTCGTATTTACTCGGTTGAGCGCTTGTCACGCTCCTCGGTTTTTGGGGCATGACAGTTATACTGTTTAACCCATTGGTGTTTAGCATAATTTTATCCTTAGGCTTGGACCTTTTAAGTTAATGTTTTGTTGTTTGTCTTATTTGGCTTGATGCCCTTGCTTATTAATTGGTAATCCCAGAAGCCATAATCTCCCCTTGCTTCTTACAGGTATACCTTGCCCCAATATGCTAAGTGTGGACTTGCAACATTAATCTGTCTCTTGATTTTGTGTACCCTATGTGCTGATATGTTTATTGTGTGATCACTTTTGCAATGCCTATTTCTAAAAATTCAAATCACTTCTTCTAACCCGTCTATATGACTACTAATCATTCTTATGGTTGTTTACCTATAATTCTTGGCAGCCTGAAATCCAAGGCCACTAAAGCTTTCTCTATTAACCTCCCTAGTGTGAGCACTGCTCGGGGTCCATTTTGAGACCCTTGTGAACTCTGACACACTAGGGCATCAGGTTCTTTGGCTATTTCCTTACTACTTGGTTCTGTCCCTCTTTCTGCCTATTGAATGTGCAAATTTATTTGTATAAGTAATTGTTTTCTGGATCCTATGATCAAATCGCGGATGTTGGGTTTGGTTCAAGATCTCCTATGGTTTCTGGGCTAGGTTGAGACATGTGTGTGCTAAATGGCGGAGAAAGAACTAACTTGAAGGCCTATCAGTGTTGGGTATATTTTGGGCCTGTCTCGGGCCTACTATTATTGCTTGTACTACTTAGTAATTTTATTCATTATTGGGCCTGTAGTAATTTTGTAATAACAATTGGGGTGATAGTGAAATGGGGAAATGGGTGTCTCTTAATACTTACATGAAAAAGGGTAGAAAGCATGTTCATCGGATTTGTGTGATCTATTTGCCATTCGAAATGTTATATGAAAATCTCTTTGTGCACTATTAGAAATAATGTCATTAGGGAACCACACACTCACATAATTAGTATGTTGTCAATGCATGTGTATTCTATATATTCTTGTGTCTACTGCTATATGTTGCTAGACAACATGCCTATAGGAAATAATTGCTAATGACTGCTCATTAATCTGCTCGATAGATATCATGCCTATAGGATTTTAAATAATTAATTCGCTATTGCAATCTCATCGTCCATCTAGAACGTATGCCTATAGGAGCTAAATGTGTAAAATCAGTTCCAACTGCCAATTCATCTAATGCATGCTTATAGGAGCTAATTGTATGAGAATCAGTTCCAATCGCCAAACTTTAGAAACCATGCCTATAGGACGTCACTACTCGCTTTTCAAACACTGTTTTATTGTTTATCCTCGCGATTAGTAGGAAACGGGATAATTTTGAGCACTTCTAATGAGTTTCACTGGTCCTATTTGTATAAATCACTTAGAGAGCATGCATATACATTTGTCAACTGATAATCTATAATAAGCGGATTAGCAGCATCTGGAACTTACCAATTGGTAATTTAGAAATCATAGGTCTAAAAATGGCTTGCACATCTGAATCAGATCATCTAGAAACCATGCCTATAGAGTTTAACAACTACAATCCCTTCAGTTCTGAAAACTGCCTAAAATGTTAAAATATGTTTGCATGCATTTGTTTACCTAATTGCGGAGGCTAATGTGAGCCTTTAATTGGATTTAATTGCAGACCTATTTGTTTTGAATTGTCACCTAGTTTTAACATTTTTGGGAAGCCTATGTTAAGTCTAGAACAACCCAAAAATAGAGGTCCAAATGCCTCATGGAACACAGGTATGGGACGGGTAGTGCACGCATAAGGCATGATTTAGAATCAACTAATGTGCTTTAAGTAATAAATTAAAGATAGTAATCGGGTAGCAGGGGATGATAATATGTGCCCCCTGAATAATACGAGTAACCCCCATCTTTTGGGAGTTACGAAGTATTATTTATGTTGCACGGGGTGATCCTTTAGTCTAAAGAACTTAGGACACCCATCTTATCTTTGAATCAAGTATTTGTATTTTTCAAAGTCTTTTGATAATAAAACTTCACAAACTTTTTGTTTCTCTCTGTCTTTGTCTATCTGAGTAATTCATATAATTCGAGTTCGACCGAGACCCACAGTTGTAGACCTCGAAGAGTGCCTAACACCTTTTCTTCGAGGTAATTTTGAGCTCTTACCCGACCTTTGGTGATGCAAACTAGCCAAACCTGAGTCATATGCAAATAGGTGCCCTAACGCACCTTAAAACTGTTAGGTGGAAACTCTCCTCTTTTAATACCTACTTAAAAGAGTTGTCACACGTCGAAACCCGATTTCGCGAGAAAAAGGGGCGCGACATGAATGATGCTTCTTCTTTGACTTGTTTGAACCTACAACTCTCGATAGATTTACTACAAATAGGAACAACGATGTCAGAGATTGTGCTTGAATTGTTCAAGTATCCATCAATGTACTGAGAAGGGCATTTCAAGAGGTCATATGCTAAGAGACATGAAGAATACTACTAACAATGCTGACATGGTTAATCATTGTGACGACATCAATTACTAGACAAATGAGGCATAGAGGTAACTAGCACGCATTGATAATGTTGGAACCACGTACGTGATTCTGAGATCTAAAAGAAGCGGGTCTTTCTAGATATTAGATACATGGGAGGCATGATCGGGAGGATAAAGACGTTAACATCGGTTATTCTTGGAAGGCAATGAGTTATGCAAGGGATAGTAATAATTGTTCCATTCCATATATGCCTTGCCCGACAATTGTAAGCTCTAGGGAGAAATAGTCAAGTATGTGACACCAGTTGCCTCTTTGAGTGTAGGGAAAATCAGTTTAGCTCAAAACGGGAAGATTCTTGCAACATGGATGTGATAGATATTTCAAAAATACATGAAGATCTGTTACGCCCTTGACAGTATTTGACCTAAGGAAACTATGCCTCAAGCCTACTGGGTTAAAAACAAAGGCTGAGCACTTGTGACGTTGTTACAATTCTTGAAGCATAGCCATTTCCTAAAAGTTGATCCTGTATGAGAGTACTAGAGATACGATAGACTTGCCTTTCAAATCAATATGCTCATAATATGTGCAAAAACCTGAAACGTCTACCTGAAGTGGGGAGAGAAAGGTCACGGTAAGGCTGCTTAACCTCCACCATACACGAGTGAAGCCATGTAGCTGAAGCATCTTATTATTGGGATGAAATCATGCATTGGTTAGAAGGGTTATAATTGTTAACATGATGCTCCGAGTAGAAAGAAAAATAAAACTCCTATCCACTCAGGGAGTTGGTATGCCAAGATAGTAAAACTCCTCGCACATGACAATGACATAGTCAATGATTATAAAAGTCGAGTGCTTAAGGATAAAGGAACCTAGGGCGAGACTAAAAAGTACCAATGGAAGGTTTCCGAATGATCATAATAAGTTTGCCAAAGGTCTTGTGACTTGTAAAGTACTCGTATTCTAATGAGAGATGGGGAAACCATGATAAACATACATGATGTTATGATAACCCCAAAGGTGCATTTGGTCTCGACGGAGAGTCTATTAAGGGTCCTTTTGGGATATAAAGTGTCATAGAGACATATAGAAGGATGCAATCTCTCATGGTTATCGAAAAGTTTCGGGAAACTAGCATAATGAATTGACTAACTAAGGAACATAGTCAATACATGTTGTGGAGGTATAAAGCGAAAATGAACATTTGTTATGAGCTGGACATGTCTCTGCCATAATAACTCTCAAGCTGCAATACCAAGGCACTTCATGGGAAGCTATAATACTAGGAAAGTGATATACATATTGCAAAGTTATCTGAGTGGACATGAAATTCAAACTGAGATGGCAAACAAAAAATATCTTCCTATGACGAATTTGTGAAAATCTCAAATTTCTCAGAAACTTATATGTGGACAAGTGACCCCTTTCAGCTGATAGGTACACATGTGATATGTGATGAGATATGCTCTCATGTCATTAGATAGTGAAAAGGATTCAGATAATATTTACAAAGGAGTAAAGTGATTGTTCAACCAAAAAGATCCACATACACCGGAGAGAAAAATATCAACTTAAGAAGGATCTCAACACTAGGCTGCTTTACATTAGATTCGATACCAACATAGGTTAACTTTATGATTGTGCATGAAAAAGCACAAGTGAGCAGATGTTATCCATTTGAATCAAAAGGTTCTTTAAAAAATTCATCGGGTATAGTCCTTTGTTGAGAATTAAGGAAAGCAAGTGGGAAGTATTAGCCCAGGGTTATAACTCAATTCACGGAAATACTTATAGAGCTCAATTCCATAAGAGGTTGTAAATAAGAGAGTTTGTGATAAAGTTGCTTCATGAATAATGTGTCTCATTCAGAAAGTAAGTACATCCACTATGTTGTGATCCAACATCTTGTTAAGATCGTATTTATAAAGTCTCTTCATTATGGATGTACATATACAACAAGGAAAATAATATGTGGGTTTCAAAATGATATAATAAAGAGTGACTTGCTTGGTAACTTTAGATTGATAGGGCAGTACCTTACTTGATGCACATTGACTCCACAACTGTAACGTATTTTAAGAGTCATTTAACATGTCCCCAAGTGGCGTTTCTTACAAACCAAACATTTCGTCGTATTGGTACAAACAACATTCTTTCGTTTCTTATGTGCTCTCACCCCATGACCCAGTGGTGCGGTCACATTAATAGGAACAAGGGTACTTGATCACGCTCAACTATGTCTTGTAGAAGACTAAGCGGGCGTTGCAAATATAATCCTGGGGTATTATGCCCAATTCGATCCCACAGGGAATTGACGTATCACGCAAGCTGTTAGAATACTCAACTGTCACTTGATGTTATTTAAATTACTATCACTAAAGATTAAAACTAAAGATTAACTATGCTAAGGTGTAAACAATTGTAATAAAGATCTAAGGTTATGGTTTCCCCCGTCGGTGAATTTATTTTTCGGATACTTTATATAGCTTGATTAGTTGTCTTTATCAATCATGAACACTCTATCTACCATAAATCTCTCTCAAGTAATTATGATAATTTACTAGACGCACTCTCTCAAGTTACGCTAGCTAGATTGCATTACAGTTCACTTTAGATTGCACCCGAGGTATCGTTATCTCTAATCCAACCTCTAAACCCTCGGTTATGACTTTCGTCTATACTCCGGGAGTGATGTTGTTCAAACAACTACCTAAATATGCACTCTCTCTCAAGTAGATACATAATAAATAGGAACAGCTAATTGAGGGCCCTTCAATCAACTACAACAAGAACGTAGTTGAACAAATAGAGTTTAATCAACCAATCAAAGCTATATTAATATCACAATAAGTTTATTCCCCAACGGGTTCCACAAGAAATTAGCTAAACAAATTCATAAGAATAAAATCTAAAACAACTAGCATAATTAAACTACAAAGTAAGGAAGAAAATATGTACAAAATTGGTGTTTGCCTTCGATCCACTCTAATCTCGAATCTCTGTGAAGCTCTGTGAATCACCCTTTGTAGTTGTGTTTTAGGAGTCTATTTATAGGTTTAGGGTGAACCCTAACCGTGTAGGAGACTTCTATTTCAATTAGAAAACACTTAAACCCGTCAAAACTTGATTTCTGGCCGACTGGGGACCCTGGCGTTTAGACCCAAACGCCTGGCTAATGCCAGGCTAGGGCTGGCGTTTCAGCCCAAACGCCTGGCTAACGCCAGGGTGGGGCTGGCGTTTCAGCCCAAACGCCTGGCTAACGCCAGGCAGGGTCAGTGTGTTTGGCTCTGTCGCCCGGCTATCGCCCGGGTGTCTCCTTTCGCGTATTTTTCGACGTATTTGCATCCTTTTAGCTCCGTTTCCATCTCCACTTCACCTACACATGAAATAAACTCCATTAAGCACATAACAAGTGTAATTTTATCATTAATGCGCATAAAATGTAAGGTATATCGCATGTTAAACTATGCAATTTAGTCTCGCATCAGTACTCCCCTAAGCAACAAGTTCTTCCAATCCCTCTATCGCTCGATACATTCTCCTAACAAACTCTTGTGCAATCTCCCTCACATTCAATGGTGGGGTCATTCCCTCCCTACTGCTTCAAACTCGTGGATTACTCATCTTGATAATAAGACACAACGACAAAAATAGCTCCCTATCTTGAGCTCTATCGCACGATCTGAAGTATCAGAGAAGGGTGACATTCCTAAATGCTCGAGTAGCCTCCTTAATATGGATGTGGTCGACAACACACCAATAAGAAGGAATATACTAGACACCACTCTGAGACATCCTAGGACACATTAAATCCTTAGGCCCTGATACAAATTTTTCCATGCCCCAAACTCAAGGAGCGCGACCGACGCTCTGCTGAGTGAACCCGTCCGAGCAAGACTGTTAGATTTCTTTCTATCCAAACTCATCCATGAATAAAGTGGAGATGTACTCTATTAATCAACCACTAAAAAGATTTTTTTAATGACTCCCATTTCATTACCATTAGAAACTTCATTATAATTTCCAAAATATTACAAGTTTACATATACAATGAAAAAAAACATGTTTGCCAAATACTAACATTTCCAGTTTGACTCCCAACATCAAACACCACGCACAACTTGTCTATGGAGCTTCTAAGCACAAAAGAATAGTAATATGGAAATATCAGCAACAAGCCCCCAACTATACCTTAAACACAATACATGAGGAACAAAAGATACATGACCCCGAAATGAAGTGGGGCTCACCAAGTCAGCTGGGAAGAGTGTACTGTTTCACTGATAAATGCTGCCTGTTGTGGAACCACCTGCATCCATTAAAGATGCAGCGCCACCGGCAAAAGAGACATTAGTACTGTCGAATAGTACTAGTATTTATAACTAAACACCATCTCAATATAATCAACAATAATACACGAAAGAAAATCATGATAACAATAGAAGCCTCAAACAATTCCAAAACATCAAGTTAGGGACCGGTTATGTTTTTAAGTTGCTTTCCATGTTTTTAGGTGGGGAGCTCTTTAATTCAAATATACCATTATTCCCAATACCACCTTACTTTTATACAGAATCCGATCACGGCCCGATCGGTTATGCCACCTCATTTAAGACATTAACCGCAATCACAATTTCCAGCACAATCACCACAATGTGCACGACACGGCATCTGATCACGGCCCAATCGACTAGGTAACCTCATTTGAGACATTAACCACAATCACATTTCCAGCACAATCACCACATGTGTGCGCCATGGCGTCCGATCACGGTCCGATCGGCTAGGCCGTCTCGCCCGAGACATTACCTTTTTCATGAATCATCTCACGTCATACATTCTTCACATCTATTCAATCATCGGCACTTATGGCGAAAATTATAATATCGCTCTTGGCACTTTGCGGAATTTCATATTTCTCATCTTCATTTCTTTACTTTCATGGACGATCATCATACATATCAACAAATAAAATATTTCGAAAATCATCTACCTTAATTTCATTAGTTTTGGAAACGTTAAGCAAAAAAGGTTTCTTCCCAAAGAATGGGGCATACCAACCAACAATAGAAACACACATCAATATAGTAAACAATAAATACACCATTTAATATTACAATTCTCTTTCCAAGAAATGACAACGTACAATTCAATACCTGAGTGTACATTCACTCGAATCACACATGATATATTTATAAAGCAAAAGCATTATTTAAAAAAACTACTTATGGGCATATATTGAGTACAAAAGCTTTTAGGAAATTCTATTTTTGATGTCATTTATGAACAGTTACGTCGAGGCTCATTTCATGAACTGTCTCGCATCTTCTCATTTCATTGGCATCACTAGTCGCAATTATAACTTAAGTTCTTCGCACATTCTCCACACTCTATTTCCCCAATTCACTTATTTCATTTTCAAGCATCCTAACATGTTATAGAGAACAAGATATTGTTAATCAAGGCTTTAGGCACACATATGAGCAATTAAGAGTCTCAAGCATATTGAGTTTTTCTCACATATTTGGCATACTAGCATTCATTTGGCTACGGCCCAAAGCCATAACATTTCAATACACAAACCACACTTGAACATATATCTTTCGACATAAGGCTCATTCGGAATAGTCAAGTTCATAGGAGATAACCCGGAATATAGAAATTAGGAGCCTTGAGCAAACCATACTTGAACTTACGATAACATTATGGAATTCAATTCTGAGAGAGAAATTTCAGCTAACATACCTTGTTCGAGCTTTTCTTAA
This sequence comes from Nicotiana knightiana, assembly GCA_005239525.1. Taxonomy (NCBI): domain Eukaryota; kingdom Viridiplantae; phylum Streptophyta; class Magnoliopsida; order Solanales; family Solanaceae; genus Nicotiana; species Nicotiana knightiana. Next base: position 3,589 of record MDKJ01330938.1, on the reverse strand, counting down.
GTTACTACAACGCCCCAATTTGTCTTGCAATAACACTCTATAGGAAGAGAGTGAAAATAGTTTGATAATTAGAAGGATTCCCATGATGTAACTCACATAGGAGTTTTGTCAAACACCTATCATGCGAAATAGACTATAAGGCTCTACAAATGGAGACCCTTTCATCCCTCAACCAATTTCAACAAGAAACTACCCAAAATGGTTCATTAATCCATATACTACAACTTTGTGTCACATGCATGACCTATTTCCAACCGCATAATATATATTTGAACTCATAACCTCTTGTACGAAATCTTAGAAGCAGGACTTTCCTGGAAAGATAACGATCTAGTGATTAGCACCCTTGATTCTTGAGGAATGGTACAAAATTGGATGATTGGGAAGTTAGGTTTTCCGCTTATCTCTCTAAACTTCTCTCACCTCTCTCTAGATTTACCAAAAATCGCCCCAAATAAATCCCCAAAGCCTATTTATCAATATGGGGTCGGGGATATGAAAATAGAAAAATAAACCCTCCGAACTCAGGTATGGAGTTGTAGAATGGACCGCATAATGGGTAGCGGGTCGTTCAATGGACCGAAAAACTGATGCCCAGAACTAGGCTGCATTGGACATTTCTGCAACCATTTTGCGGTTCACAGACCACTTTTGCGGTCGAACAATTAGCCGCAGAATCACATTTTGCCAGCTTTTAGTAATTTGGTCATAGCTTTCTGTAGGAGTGTCCACATGACGAACGGTTTGAAGAGTTAGAAACTAGACTTGAATTTCTATCATTTGTATGGTTTGAATCACATAACACATTATATATATGTCTATATTCTCGCCCAAAGTTTTGTCTTGTGCATACTCATTTGGAATTTTATCCTATTATGTAACTTTCCAACTTAACTTAAACTTAGGCCTCTCCTTAGATCCCACACCACTTATAATATGCCTCGTACACTTATTACCATATCCAATTAATATCCATCATATTAATAGTCCTTGTTTGCACATAAAATAATATAATTAGCCTACCTTGGCAACACCAAATCTTAAATTACTTAGCAAAAATTTCTGGGGCCTTACAATTGTGCGCATTGAGACCATTGATGTTAATGAAGAACTGCCCTATGAAGAAGTTCGAGTTTCCATTTTTGATAGGCAAGTTTGAAGTTTGAGGAATACAGAAATTTCCTCCGTGAAGGTGTTATGGCATAACCAGCAGGTTGAAGAGGCTACTTGGGAGGCCGAGGAAGAGATGAATAAAAAGTATCCTTACTTGGATTATGTTTATGTTTTTAGGATGTGTTTATGGGGCTCTCTGATAGGTAGATAGGCCCAGTTACTGGGGAATATCTGGCGTAATATTTGGAAATTTAGGGAGTTAGTCAAATTTGGGGCTTCTAGTGTGTGGTATAAAAAATGAGTTGCATCAGATGCTAATAGTGAACCTTCACCCTCATTCGAGGACGAATGATGTTAAGTGGGGGGAGATGTAAGGCCCCATGAATTTTTTCCTAAAAACAAGTGTTTCGTTGTGTCGGGGTAGGTGTAGGTGTAAATGTTAGTAGAAGGAAAATATTTTTCAGAGTTCGGCATTCTTGCGGCCGCATAATCACTATGCGGACCGCAAAATGGCCGCAGAGTGAGGCAACTATTTGGGCCATATTTTCTGTCATTTTCGCGGACCATTATGCGACTGCATAGCTATTTTGCTGACCGCACATTGATTACATATCAAGCATTAGAATTTTGGGGAGGGAGGTTCTGCGGCGTCTTATGGGACAACAGAACAATTTTGTGGGCTGCGTAACATCTGCAGAGTGATGCAGGCCAACCTAGTTCGGAAGGCCTTTTTTCGCGGCCATTTGTAGATCAAAGAAGCATTATGCGGTCGCATATTCGACTACAAATCCTATCCCCGGGCATCATTTTTGGGTTTTTATAACCCGACCCTTCTTCGTTAAAATAGATGCCATGATCCATTTTAAGCGAAAATTCGGATATCTTAAGAGTGAGAGAGAGTGCTTAGAGTGGGAGAGTGACCTTCAACCTATTGTCTATCAATTCTTGATCAAATCATTGAAGATTAACAATGAAAGAATTCATCCTAGAGGTAAGAATCTATACCCTAACCTTGATTTCGAAAATTAATTAAAATTGGTAATTAGCAAGACAATTCTTGGGTGTGGGAGTTGTTTATCTTGAATGCATGTGTTATTAAATAGCGTAGGAAGATTGTGAGCTAATAACGGTAAGAATGTGATGTGGGATGATTCAATCTTTCATAAAAAGACCTTAAACCCTTAATCCACACCTAGTGTTTGATAAAATACTCAAATGAGCTAGAATCATGATCATCTTCCTAATTTTTGTTCAACTTGTAATAATTCTAAAACAGATTGAAGTTGCAAAGAATTCCAGAACATTTTATAGTTTAAGGAAGCTCAATTAAGCTATGTTGGCTAAACCCCTTACTTAGAATTGAATTCCACGGCGTTCAGGTAAGTTAGGTAAGACTCGAGCTGATCTTTATGAAATTGGTTATCCTGACTAATATTGTGTTGAAAGATATATGTTTGATATGTGCTCCAAATGCTTTTATGTATACTATGTTATCTTTTGAGGATATATTCAAAGTGTGGGTTGTGTGTGTTATAAACGTTACTATTTCAAGTCATGCTTTAGTGAAGGTTATCATGCCAAACTATATGAAAAATCTCTATATGTCTAAGACTCTTAATTGCTCTCATATGTACCTAAAAGACTCTATTCGAAAGTTTTGTTGTCGATAATGATAATAGAGTGTGAAAAATAAAAAGGGGAGCATGAAATATGAAATTCTGCCAAGTTCCATGAATGATATTATAACATATGTACGGATGAATTTAATAGATGTGAAGAAAGTATGATGTGTGATAATTGACAAAAAAGGTAATGTCTCGGGTGAGATGTCCCAGATGATTGGGTCGTGATCGGATTCCATTTTGCACACGTGGTGGTTAATGTGCTAGAAATTGTGATTATCGTTGATGTCTCAAATGAGGGAGCCTAGTCTGTCGGGTCGTGATCGGTCTCCGTGTAAAATTACGGTGGTATTGTGAATAACGGTATATCAATACTAAATAGCTCCCCAACTAATAATATGGAAACTTACTTTAAAACTTATGTGGTTCTTAACTTGACGTTTTGGTATTGTTTGAGGCTTCTATGGAATTCATGATTGTTTCCCCCTTTGTATTATGATTCATTCTATTGAGATGGTATTTAGTTATACATACTAATATTATTTGACAATGCTAATGATGCGAGACTAAATTGCATAGTTTAACATGTGATATACCTTACATTTTATGCGCATTAATGATAAAATTACACTTGTTATGTGCTTAATGGAGTTTATTTCATGTGTAGGTGAAGTGGAGATGGAAACGGAGCTAAAAGGATGCAAATACGTCGAAAAATACGCGAAAGGAGACACCCGGGCGATAGCCGGGCGACAGAGCCAAACACACTGACCCTGCCTGGCGTTAGCCAGGCGTTTGGGCTGAAACGCCAGCCCCACCCTGGCGTTAGCCGGGCATTTGGGCTGAAACGCCAT
>ML377678.1:2992-13555 GCA_005239525.1 Nicotiana knightiana | reverse complement strand
TAAACTGGAATTCCGTCAGTCGTGCATGTATTATCGCCTGCCATGATCCAGGCTGGATGCCCTTGTACGGAGCCAGTACCGGATCACATGATATTTATCCGGGATATCAAATATGACCCAAGGAACCATAACCTATGCTTCGAAATGAGAAAGTTACATTTTTTGGTAATTAAACTGGAATTCCGCCAATCGTGCCTGTATTATCGCCTGCCATGGTCCATGACGGACGCCTTGGTACGGAGCCGGTACCAGATCTCATGATAGTTGTCCGGCACATTAAATACGACCCACAGAACCATAACCAACGCTTTGAAATGATCAAGTTACATTTTTTAGCATTTTATGGCAATTAAACTGGAATTCCGCCAGTCGTGCCTCTATTATCGCCTGCCATGGTCCATGACGGACGCCTTGGTACGGAGCCGGTACCGGATCGCGTTATATTTGTCCGGGACATTAAATACGACCCAAGGAAGCATAACAAACACTTCGAAATGATCAAGTTACATTTTTTGGCCTTTTATGGCAATTAAACTGGAATTCCGCCAGTCGTGCCTCTATTATCGCCTGCCATGGTCCATGACGGACGCCTTGGTACGGAGCCGGTACCGGATCGCGTTATATTTGTCCGGGACATTAAATACGACCCAAGGAAGCATAACAAACACTTCGAAATGATCAAGTTACATTTTTTGGCCTTTTATGGCAATTAAACTGGAATTCCGCCAGTCGTGCCTCTATTATCGCCTGCCATGGTCCATGACGGACGCCTTGGTACGGAGCCGGTACCGGATCGCGTTATATTTGTCCGGGACATTAAATACGACCCAAGGAAGCATAACAAACACTTCGAAATGATCAAGTTACATTTTTTGGCCTTTTATGGCAATTAAACTGGAATTCCGCCAGTCGTGCCTCTATTATCGCCTGCCATGGTCCATGACGGACGCCTTGGTACGGAGCCGGTACCGGATCGCGTTATATTTGTCCGGGACATTAAATACGACCCAAGGAAGCATAACAAACACTTCGAAATGATCAAGTTACATTTTTTGGCCTTTTATGGCAATTAAACTGGAATTCCGCCAGTCGTGCCTCTATTATCGCCTGCCATGGTCCATGACGGACGCCTTGGTACGGAGCCGGTACCGGATCGCGTTATATTTGTCCGGGACATTAAATACGACCCAAGGAAGCATAACAAACACTTCGAAATGATCAAGTTACATTTTTTGGCCTTTTATGGCAATTAAACTGGAATTCCGCCAGTCGTGCCTCTATTATCGCCTGCCATGGTCCATGACGGACGCCTTGGTACGGAGCCGGTACCGGATCGCGTTATATTTGTCCGGGACATTAAATACGACCCAAGGAAGCATAACAAACACTTCGAAATGATCAAGTTACATTTTTTGGCCTTTTATGGCAATTAAACTGGAATTCCGCCAGTCGTGCCTCTATTATCGCCTGCCATGGTCCATGACGGACGCCTTGGTACGGAGCCGGTACCGGATCGCGTTATATTTGTCCGGGACATTAAATACGACCCAAGGAAGCATAACAAACACTTCGAAATGATCAAGTTACATTTTTTGGCCTTTTATGGCAATTAAACTGGAATTCCGCCAGTCGTGCCTCTATTATCGCCTGCCATGGTCCATGACGGACGCCTTGGTACGGAGCCGGTACCGGATCGCGTTATATTTGTCCGGGACATTAAATACGACCCAAGGAAGCATAACAAACACTTCGAAATGATCAAGTTACATTTTTTGGCCTTTTATGGCAATTAAACTGGAATTCCGCCAGTCGTGCCTCTATTATCGCCTGCCATGGTCCATGACGGACGCCTTGGTACGGAGCCGGTACCGGATCGCGTTATATTTGTCCGGGACATTAAATACGACCCAAGGAAGCATAACAAACACTTCGAAATGATCAAGTTACATTTTTTGGCCTTTTATGGCAATTAAACTGGAATTCCGCCAGTCGTGCCTCTATTATCGCCTGCCATGGTCCATGACGGACGCCTTGGTACGGAGCCGGTACCGGATCGCGTTATATTTGTCCGGGACATTAAATACGACCCAAGGAAGCATAACAAACACTTCGAAATGATCAAGTTACATTTTTTGGCCTTTTATGGCAATTAAACTGGAATTCCGCCAGTCGTGCCTCTATTATCGCCTGCCATGGTCCATGACGGACGCCTTGGTACGGAGCCGGTACCGGATCGCGTTATATTTGTCCGGGACATTAAATACGACCCAAGGAAGCATAACAAACACTTCGAAATGATCAAGTTACATTTTTTGGCCTTTTATGGCAATTAAACTGGAATTCCGCCAGTCGTGCCTCTATTATCGCCTGCCATGGTCCATGACGGACGCCTTGGTACGGAGCCGGTACCGGATCGCGTTATATTTGTCCGGGACATTAAATACGACCCAAGGAAGCATAACAAACACTTCGAAATGATCAAGTTACATTTTTTGGCCTTTTATGGCAATTAAACTGGAATTCCGCCAGTCGTGCCTCTATTATCGCCTGCCATGGTCCATGACGGACGCCTTGGTACGGAGCCGGTACCGGATCGCATGATATTTGTACGGGACATTAAATACGACCCAAGGAAGCATAACAAACACTTCGAAATGATCAAGTAATATTTTTGGAATTTTATGGACATTAAATTGGAATTCCGCCAGTCGTGCATGTATTATCGCCTGCCATGGTCCAGGCCGGAGGCGTCGGTACGGAGCCGGTACCGGATCGCGTGATAGTTTTCCGGGATATTAAATACGACCCAAGGAACCATAACAAACGCTTCGAAATGATCAAGTTACATTTTTTGGCATTTTATGGCAATTAAACTTGAATTCCACAAGTCGTGCCTGTATTATCGCCTGCCATGGTCCAGGCCGGACGCCCTGGTACGAAGCCGGTACCGGATCCCATGATATTTGTCCGGGAGATTATATACAATCCAAGTAACCATAACCAACACTTCGAAATGATCAACTTACATTTTTTGGAATTTTATGGCAATTAAATTGGAATTCCGCCAGTCGTGCATGTATTATCGCCTGCCATGGTCCAGGCCAGAGGCCTTTGTACGGAGCCAGTACCGGATCGCATGATATTTTTTCGGGACATAAAATACGACCCAAGGAACTATAACCAACGCTTCAAAATTATCAAGTTACATTTTTGGCATTTTATGGCAATTAAACTGGAATTTCGCCAGTAGTGCCCGTATTATCGCCTGCCATGGTCCAGGCCGGAGGCCTTGGTACGGAGCCGGTAACGGATCGCATGATATTTTTCCTGGACATAAAATACGACCCAAGGAACCATAACCAACGCTTCGAAATGATCAAGTTACATTTTTTGGCATTTTATGTAAATTAAACTGGAATTCCACAAATCGTGCATGTATTATTGCCTGCCATAGTCCAGGCCGGACGCCTTGGTACGAAGCCGGTACCGGGACGCATGATATTTGTCCGGGACATTAAATATGAACCAAGGAACCATAACCAACGCTTCGAAATTATCAAGTTACAATTTTTGGCATTTTATGGCAATTAAGCTAGAATTCCGCCAAGTCGTGCCTACATTATCGCCTTCCATGGTCCAGGCCGGACGCCTTGGTACAGAGTCGGTACAGGATCGCATGATATTTGTCCGGGATATCAAATACCCAAGAAACCATAAACAACACTTCTAAAGGATCAAGTTACATTTATTGGCATTTTATTGCAATTAAACTAGAATTCCGCCAAGTCGTGACTACATAATCGCCATCCATGGTCCAGGCCGGACGTCTTGGTACGTAGCCGGTACCGAATCGCATGATATTTATCCGGGACATCAAATACAACCGAAGGATTCATAACCAACACTTCAAAATTATCAAGTTATATTTTTTGGAATTTTATGGCAATTTAACTGGAATTCCGCCACTCGTGCCTGTATTATCGCCTGCCATGGCCCAGGCCGGACGCCTTGGTACGTAGCCGGTACCGGATGTCATGATATTTTTTCGGGACATCAAATACGATCCAAGGAATCATAACCAACACTTCGAAATGATAGAGTTACATTTTTCGCATTTTATGGCAATGAAACTGGAATTCTGTCACTCGTGCATGTATTATCGCCTGCCATGATCCAGGCCGGACGCCTTGGTACGGAGCCAGTACCGGATCACATGATATTTATCCGGGATATCAAATATGACCCAAGGAACCATAACCAACGCTTCGAAATGATCATGTTACATTTTTTGGCATTTTATGTAAATTAATCTGGAATTCCACAAGTCGTGCCATTATTATTGCCTGCCATAGTCCAGGCCGGACGCCTTGGTACGGAGCCGGTACTGGGTCACATGATATTTCTCCGGGACATCAAATACGACCCAAAGAACCATAACCAACATTTCGAAATGGTTATGTTACATTGTTTGGGCACTTTATGGTAATTAAGCTAGAATTCCGCCAAGTCGTGCCTACATTATCGCCTTCCATGGTCCAGGCCGGACGCCTTGGTACGTAGCCGGTACCGAATCGCATGATATATTTTCGGGACATCAAATACAACCCAAGGATTCATAACCAACGCTTCGAAATGATCAAGTTAAGNGCATGACATTTTTACTGGACATCAAATATGATCCAAGGAACCATAACCAACGCTTCGAAATGATCAAGTTACATTTTTGGCAGTTTATGGCAATGAAACTGGAATTCCGTCAGTCGTGCATGTATTATCGCCTGCCATGATCCAGGTTGGACGCCCTTGTACGGAGCCAGTACCCGATCACATGATATTTATCCGGGATATCAAATATGACCCAAGGAACCATAACCAACGCTTCGAAATGATCAAGTTACATTTTTTGGCATTTTATGGCAATTAAACTGGAATTCCGACAGTCGTGCCTGTATCATCGTCTGCCATGGTCCAGGCCGAACGGCTAGGTACGAAGCCAGTACCGGGCACATGATATTTTTCCGGGATATTAAATATGACCCAATGAACCATCACCAACGCTTCGAAATGATCAAGTTACATTTTTTGGCATTTTATGACAATTAAACTGGAATTACGCCAGTCGTGCCTCTATTATCGCCTGCCATGGTCCAGGCCGGACGCCTTGGTACAGAGCCGGTATCGGATCACATGTTATTTCTCCAAGACATCAAATACGACCCACGAAACCATAACCAACGCTTCAAAATGATTAAATTACATTTTTTGGCATTTTATGGCAATTAAACTGGAATTCCGTTAGTCGTGCATGTATTATCGCCTGCCATGGTCCAGGCCGGACGCCTTGGTACAGAGCCGGTATCGGATCACATGTTATTTCTCCAAGACATCAAATACGACCCACGAAACCATAACCAACGCTTCAAAATGATTAAATTACATTTTTTGGCATTTTATGGCAATTAAACTGGAATTCCGTTAGTCGTGCATGTATTATCGCCTGCCATGGTCCAGGCCGGACGCCTTGGTACAGAGCCGGTATCGGATCACATGTTATTTCTCCAAGACATCAAATACGACCCACGAAACCATAACCAACGCTTCAAAATGATTAAATTACATTTTTTGGCATTTTATGGCAATTAAACTGGAATTCCGTTAGTCGTGCATGTATTATCGCCTGCCATGGTCCAGGCCGGACGCCTTGGTACAGAGCCGGTATCGGATCACATGTTATTTCTCCAAGACATCAAATACGACCCACGAAACCATAACCAACGCTTCAAAATGATTAAATTACATTTTTTGGCATTTTATGGCAATTAAACTGGAATTCCGTTAGTCGTGCATGTATTATCGCCTGCCATGGTCCAGGCCGGACACCTTGGTACGGAGCCAGTACCGGATCGCACGATATTTGTGCGGGACATTAAATACGACCCAAGGAACCATAAACAATGTTTCGAAATGATCAAGATTCATTTTTTGGCATTTTATGGCAATTAAATTGGAATTCCGCAAGTGGTGCCTGTATTATCGCCTGCCATGGTCCAGGCCGGACTTCTTTGTACGGAGTTGGTACTGGATCACTTGATATTTATCCTGGACATCAAATACGTCCCAAGGAACCATAACCAATGCTTCGAAATGATCAAGTTACATTTTTTGGCATTTTATGGCAATTAAACTTGAATTCCGCCAGTCGTGCCCGGTTTATCGCCTTCCATGGTCCAGGCTGGAGGCCTCGGTACGGAGCCGGTACCGGATTGCGTGATATTTTTCTGGGATATTAAATACGACCCAAGGTACCATAACAAACGCTTCGAAATGATCAAGTTACATTTTTTGGCATTTTATGGCAATTAAAATGGAATTATGCAAGTCGTGCATGTATTATCGTCTACCATGGTCCAGGCCGGACGCTTTGGTACTGAGCCGGTACCGGATCACATGATATTTGTCCGGGACATCAAATAAGACCCAAGGAACCATAGCAAATGTTTTGAAATGATCAAGTTATATTTTTTGGCACTTTATAGCAATTAAACTTGAATTACGCTAGTCGTGCCTATATTATCACCTACCATGGTCCAGGCCGGACGCCTTGGTACGGAGCCGGTAGCGGATCGCATGATATTTGACCGGGACATCAAATACAACCCAAGGAACCATAACCAATGCTTCGAAATGATCAAGTTACATTTTTGGCATTTTATGGCAATTAAACTGGAATTTCGCCAGTCGTGCCCGTATTATCGCCTGCCATGGTCCAGGCAGGACGCCTTGGTACGGAGCCGGTAGCGGATCGCATGATATTTGACCGGGACATCAAATACAACCCAAGGAACCATAACCAATGCTTCGAAATGATCAAGTTACATTTTTGGCATTTTATGGCAATTAAACTGGAATTTCGCCAGTCGTGCCCGTATTATCGCCTGCCATGGTCCAGGCAGGACGCCTTGGTACGGAGCCGGTAGCGGATCGCATGATATTTGACCGGGACATCAAATACAACCCAAGGAACCATAACCAATGCTTCGAAATGATCAAGTTACATTTTTTGGCATTTTATGTCAATTAAACTTGAATTCCGCAATTCGTCCTTGTATTATCGCCTGCCATAGTCCAGGCTGGACGCCTTGGTACAAAGCCGATACCGGATCACATGATATTTTTTTGGGACATAAAATACGACCCAAGGAACCATAACCAATGCTTCGAAATGATCAAGTTACATTTTTTGGCATTTTATGGCAATTAAACTGGAATTCCGCCAGTCGTGCATGTATTATCGCCTGCCAAGGTCCAGGCCGGACGCCTTGGAACGGAGCCGGTACCAGATCGCTAGATATTTGTCCGGGACATCAAATACGACCCAAGTAACTATAACAAACACTTCGAAATGATCAAGTTACATTTTTTGGCATTTTATGGCAATTAAATTGGAATTTCGGCAGCGTGCCTCTATTATCGCTTGCAATGGTCCAGGACAGTGGCCTTAGTACAGAGCCGGTACCGGATCGGATGATATTTTTTCGGGACATCAAATACGACCCAAGGAACCATAACCAACGCTTCGAAATGATCAAATTACATTTTTGGCAATTTATGGCAATTAAACTGGAATTGCACCAGTCGTACATGTATTATCGCCTTCCATGGTCCAGGCTGGACGCCTTGGTACGGAGTCGGTACCGGATCGCACGATATTTGTACGGGACATTAAATACGACCCAAGGAAGCATAACCAACACTTCGAAATGATCAAGTAATATTTTTTGAATTTTATGGACATTAAATTGGAATTCCGCCAGTCGTGCCTGTATTATCGTCTGGCATGGTCCAGGCCAGAGGCCTTGGTACGGAGCCAGTACATGATCGCATCATATTTTTTCGGGACATCAAATACGACCCAAGGAACCATAACTAACGCTTCGAAATGATCAAGGTATATTTTTGGCATTTTATGGCAATTAAACTGGAATTTCGCCAGTCGTGCCCGTATTATCGCCTGCCATGGTCCAGGCCGGAGGCCTTGGTACGGAGCCGATAACGGATCGCATGACATTTTTACTGGACATCAAATATGATCCAAGGAACCATAACCAACGCTTCGAAATGATCAAGTTACATTTTTGGCAGTTTATGGCAATGAAACTGGAATTCCGTCAGTCGTGCATGTATTATCGCCTGCCATGATCCAGGCCGGACGCCCTTGTACGGAGCCAGTACTGGATCACATGATATTTATCCGGGATATCAAATATGACCCAAGGAACCATAACCAACGCTTCGAAATGATCAAGTTACATTTTTTGGCATTTTATGTCAATTAAACTGGAATTCCGACAGTCGTGCCTGTATCATCGTCTGTCATGGTCCAGGCCGAACGGCTAGGTACGGAGCCAGTACCGGGCGCATGATATTGGTCCGGGATATTAAATATGACCCAATGAACCATCACCAACGCTTCGAAATGATCAAGTTACATTTTTTGGCATTTTATGACAATTAAACTGGAATTACGCCAGTCGTGCCTCTATTATCGCCTGCCATGGTCCAGGCCAGACGCCTTGGTACAGAGCCGGTATCGGATCACATGTTATTTCTCCAGGACATCAAATACGACCCACGAAACCATAACTAACGCTTCGAAATGATTAAATTACATTTTTTGGCATTTTATGGCAATTAAACTGGAATTCCATTAGTCGTGCATGTATTATCGCCTGCCATGGTCCAGGCCGGACGCCTTGGTACGGAGCCGGTACCGGATCTCATCATATTTGTCTAGGACATAAAATAAGAACCAAGGAACTATAACAACCACTTCGAAATGATCAAGTTACATTTTTTGATATTTTATGGTAATTAAATTGGAATTCCGTTAGTCGTGCATGTATTATCGCCTGCCATGGTCCAGGCCGAACGCCTTGGTACGGAGCCGGTACCGATTCACATGATATTTGTCCGGGACATTAAATATGACCCAAGGAACCATACGCAACGCTTCAAAATGATCAAGTTACATTTTTGGCATTTTATGGCAATTAAACTGGAATTCCGCCAGTTGTGCCTGTATTATCGCCTGCCATGGTCCAGGCCAGACACCTTGGTACGGAGCCGGTACCGGATCACATGATATTTGTGCGGGACATTAAATACGACCCAAGGAACCATAAACAATGCTTCGAAATGATCAAGATTTATTTTTTGGCATTTTATGTTAATTAAATTGGAATTCCGCAAGTGTTGCCCCTATTATCGCCTGCCATGGTCCAGGCCGGACTTCTTTGTACGGATATGGTACCGGATCACTTGATATTTATCCTGGACATCAAATGCGTCCCAAGGAACCATAACCAATGCTTCGAAATGATCAAGTTACATTTTTTGGCATTTTATGGCAATTAAACTTGAATTCCGCCAGTCGTGCCTGTATTATCGCCTGCCATGGTCCAGGCCGGACTTCTTTGTACGGATATGGTACCGGATCACTTGATATTGATCCTGGACATCAAATGCGTCCCAAGGAACCATAACCAATGCTTCGAAATGATCAAGTTACATTTTTTGGCATTTTATGGCAATTAAAATGGAATTATGAAAGTCGTGCATGTATTATCGTCTACCAGGGTCCAGGCCGGACGCCTTGGTACTGAGCCGGTACCAGATCACATGATATTTGTCCGGGACATCAAATAAGACCTAATGAACCATAGCAAACGTTTTGAAATGATCAAGTTACATTTTTTTGCATTTTATGGCAATTAAACTGGAATTCCGCCAGTTGTGCCTGTATTATCGCCTGCCATGGTCCAGGCCGGACACCTTGGTACGGAGCCGGTACCGGCTCGCATGATATTTGTGCGGGACATTAAAAACGACCCAAGGAACCATAAACAATGCTTCGAAATGATCAAGATTCATTTTTTGGCATTTTATGGCAATTAAATTGGAATTCCGCAAATGGTGCTTGTATTATCGCCTGCCATGGTCCAGGCCGGAGGCCTCGGTATGGAGCAGGTACCGGATCGCGTGATATTTTTCTGGGATATTAAATACGACCCAAGGAACCATAACAAACGCTTCGAAATGATCAAGTTACATTTTTTGGCATTTTATGGCAATTAAAATGGAATTATGAAAGTCGTGCCTGTATTATCGTCTACCATGGTCCAGGCCGGACGCCTTGGTACTGAGCCGATACCAGATCACATGATTTTTGTCCGGGACATCAAATAAGACCCAAGGAACCATAACAAACATTTTGAAATGATCAAGTTACATTTTTTGGAACTTCATAGCAATTAAACTTGAATTACGCTAGTCGTGCCTATATTATCGCCTACCATGGTCCAGGCCGGACGCCTTGGTACGGAGCCAGTATCAGATCGCATGATATTTGTCCGAGAGATTAAATACGACCCAAGGAACCATAACCAACACTTCGAAATGATCAAGTTACATTTTTTGGAATTTTATGGCAATTAAATTGGAATTCCGCCAGTCGTGCTTGCATTATCGCCTGCCATGGTCCAGGCCAGAGGCCTTGGTACGGAG
>ML377677.1:14299-83270 GCA_005239525.1 Nicotiana knightiana | reverse complement strand
AATCGGTGCACCCCAAGGCGAGACACTGGGTCTTATGAAACCCTTATCTAGCAAGTCTTGCAATTGTTCTTTCAACTCTTTCAATTCTAGTGGGGCCATCTGATATGGAGGAATTGAAATGGGATGAGTGCCCGAAGCCATATCAATACAGAAATCAATATCCCTATCGGGCGACATACCCGACAGGTCTGCAGGAAATACCTCAGGAAACTCACGCACGATAGGAACTAACTCTATAGAAGAAACCTCGGCATCGGAATTACAAATATGATCCAAATAAGCCAAACAACCTTTCTACACCATGCGGCGAGCCTTAGCATATGAAATTAACCGGCTGGGAGAATGACCAGGAGTCCTTTTCCATTCTAATCGAGGCAACCCCGACAATGCTAAAGTAACTGTCTTGGCATGACAGTCTAAGATGGCATCATAGGGCGACAACCAATCCATGCCCAATATAACATCAAAATCAACCATGTCTAGAAGTAAAAGATCCACACTAGTTTCAAGACTTTCTATGACTACCACGTACGAACGGTATACTCGATCCACTATGATAGCATACCCCACCGGTGTAGACACATAAATAGGATCACTCAAGGAACTACGGGGCACATTCAAATACGAGGCAAAATAGGATGAAACATACGGGTAAGTAGACCCCGGATCAAACAAAACTGAAGCAGCTCTATCACAAACTGAAATGATACCTGTAATAACAGTGTCGGAGGACTCTGTCTCGGGCTTGGCTGGAAATGCATATAGTCGGGGTTGGGCCCCACCACCCTGAACCACAGATCTGGGAGGACCTCCACTTTTAGCAGGCTTACCTCCACCTCTAGCTATCTTTCCTCCACCTCTAACATTATGGCCTCTACTTCTAACTACTTGACCCCTACCCCTTGCCGGCTGGGCAGGTGGTGCTGTAGCTGGTGCCGGAACTACGGCACGAGAACCCTGGTACTGATGTTGATTACTACGAAACCTCAGACAAGCTCTCTGAATATTCCTATATTCACCATACTCAAAACATCCCTCCTGATATGAGGACTAACCCTGATGAACCGGCTGACCACGATAATAACTCTGCAGAGGAGGTGCTCTAATAGGAGCTGAAGAAGCACTGTAGAGTGGCTGAACAGAAGGAGGCACATAAGAACCACGACCCCCTGAAGTACCATGTGAAACCTGTAGTGCTGAATGGAAAGGCCTGGAAGAATGGCCTCTACTAAATGAAGTCCCGCCTCCAGATGAGGCACCACTGAAACCACCAGAATGGTGAGGTCTTGTCTGACCCCTGACCTCCCATCCCAAGAACTGACTCAACCCTCCTAGCTATATTAGCTGCATCCTGAAGAGAAATCTCGGTCCCTGTCTCCTTGGCCATCTGCAACCTGATGGGTTGAGCAAGGCCATCAATAAACCGTCTGACCCTCTCTCTCTCTGTGGGCAGTAAAAGAACGGCATGTCTAGCCAAATCCACGAAACGAGTCTCATACTGGGTCACTGTCATGCTGCCCTGCTGAAGCCGCTCAAACTGACGACGCTTATCCACTCCAGTAGTAACGTGTAAGAACTTCTCCAAAAAGAGATGAGATAACTGATCCCAAGTCAGAGCAGATGATCCAACTGGTCTAGTCAACAGAAAGTCCCTCCACCATGTATTGGCGGAACCAATCATCTGAAAAGCAGCAAAATCGACCCCATTGGTCTCCAAAATACCCATATTTCGCAACACCTCATGACAACTATCCAGATATTCCTGGGGGTCCTCTGAAGTAGCACCACTGAAGTGAATAGGAAATAACTTAATGAACCTGTCCAACCTCCATAAAGAATTGGTAGACATAGCTGCCCCATTAAGGGGGGGGGGGGGCACTTTTACAACTGGATGAATTACCCCAACGAGATTAGCTATTAGGGTCTAAACCTGAGGAGTAGTCTGGACAGGAGTGTGGGTAGCAGGAGTCTGGACTCCGCCTCCAGTCTGAGATACGACTGCTGTAATGGGGAATGTTCCCATATGGGTCACACTCTCCATCAAGCCCACTAAACGGACCAAAGCATCCTGAAGAACCGGGGTAGCAATAAACCCCTCGGGAACCTGAGTTGGTCCCGCTGGAACAGTCTAAGCCGGAACCCCCTTATCAATCTCAATCTGGGGTTCTACAGCTGGGGCTGCTGCCTGAGCAATGGGCTGTCTCCTGCCCATGCCTTGGCCTCTGGCGTGGCCTTGGCCTCTACCCCTAGTAGGAGTTGCTGCTGCTGGAGGACTGAAATGCTGGTCAGCGGAAGATGAAGCACGTGTTCTCACTATCTGCGAGAGAATAGAATAATCTAATCAGTATTTAGGATACAAGAATCGCACGATAGAGTAGAAATAAAATGGTGTTGTTTCCTAACTCAATAGCCTCCGAAAGATAAGTACAGACGTCTCCGTACCGATCCTTCAGACTCTACTAAGCTTGTTCATGAATTGTGAGACCTAAGCAACCTAGTGCTCTGATACCAACTTGTCACGACCCAAATTCCCAACCTTAGGGATCGTGATGGCGCCTAACACCTCACTTGCTAGGCAAGACAATGTTAGAGTTCGCTTAACTATTTCCTTTAATTAACCATTTAAACAAGATAAAATAATCTTAAATTAAACTTGATCTAATGGCTTTCAATAAATAATTCCAAATATAAAATAATAAACAACCAATTAAACCGAGACACGTACTAATTATATAAATAAACCTAGAACTACCCCAGAGTCTGGTGTCACAATTCACGAACTACTAAAGAATACTACAAATACATGGCTAAAAGAATAATGTAACTATCCTGAATATAATAGAACAACATTTATGAGAATAGGAGAAGACTCTCGGGATCTACGAAAAACGGCAGATATACCTCGTGTCTCCGAATAAATGAATAGCCACTCTAAGTATCTATACATCTGGCCGGTACCTGGATCTGCACAAAAGAGTGCAGAGTGTAGTATCAGTACAACCGACCCCATGTACTGAGTAAGTGCTGAGCCTAACCTCGATGAAGTAGTGACGAGGCTACGGTGGGGCTTTAACAATATAACCTGTGACAATAATATATAAAGCAATAAGGAAATCTAAACAAATAATTATGTACCGCAACAACAATAAAATAACTCAGCCGCCTTTTCCCAGGCCTCACCTATAACCAATTCTCACATAATTTCCAAGTCTCCAAACTTTAGACTTTAAATAAAAGTAGTGCCGAAAATATGAAGAATTGTAAAATAAACATTTAAGCCTTTTAGATCTTTATTTTCTTTGAAATTCAATAAAAATATAAATGTCCTACCTTATTGCTCCTTGTTGCGGCGTGCAACCCGCTCCCACCTGTCCACCCTTATTGCTCCTCCCTAAATATATCACCCTTATTACTCATGTTGCAGTGTGCAACTGAATCCCACCTGTCCACCCTTATCACCCCTTGTTGCGGCGTACAACCCGCTCCCACCAGACATCTCATATCAATTTATTCATAAATTTAACAATTTAGGCCAAGCCTTTCACAATATTTTTGTCTCAACAATTATAAATAAGAAACTGTATTTTTCTCATAACTTCATCAATATCCTCTCAACCATGAAACCAATAGGAACATTATATATATATATATATATATATATATATATCGTAAAAACAATGCCAAACCGCTCAACCATTTTGTACCACAAGGGAACCAGCTAAAACAACCAATACTCTTTCCAAAATTACCACAACAACATTTAACAACAAAATAACAAGGCCAAGTAGTCATAGAAACAATAATGAACATAGAGCAATTAAGACAAGAATCAATTAAGTTGGGAACGAGAAAGGGATCATGTTTAATAGAGCAATTTGGTGGTGTATAGATACTCGCCACCTCACCTATACACCACACACATGCATTTCACATAGCAAACAAGTGGGGTTTCCTATTCCCTCAAGTCAAAGTTAGACCAAACACTTACCTCAATTACGTAGGCCACTCACTGCTCAATTATAGCTTTTCCTTTAGAATCTTGCTCTAACTTGCTCAATCATAATTAACTCAATATCATCAATTAATGCTAAAGGAACTAACTTATCGAAAAGCATAATTTTTCCTAAGTTTTCTCAAAAAAAAGTGAAAACCCGACCCCGGGTCCGCTCGGTCTAAACTCAAGGTTCGGACCAAATTACGTTCACCCATTCACCCAGAACCCAAATATACAATTAGTTTTGAAATTTGACCTCAATTCGAGGTAAAAATTCAATTTTTACAAAATTCCCTAATTCTACCCAAACCTTCAATTTTTACCATGAAAATTCTTAGTTTTTGATTTAAAAGTGATGAAAAACAATAAGGAACTGAAAGAGAAATGTTTAGAATTGATTACCTATGACTTGGGGATGAACTTGGGTGAAGAAAATCATTCCTAGGACTGTGGGGTTTGAAAATATGAATAAGAAAGGGTTCTGCCCATTTTAAAAGAGTTTATATACTGCCTGGGCAGCAGACCTATGCGTTCGCATAAGTTTGCCCGCGATCACATAGGGTAAAGGGGACTGGGCATTGCGTTCGCGTGGGGAGGGGTACGTTCGCACAGTGTACTGGTCTTCCCCTCCCCCAGGCCTGTCTAATACTGTGCGTTCGGATAGCTCAGGGTGCGTTCGCATAGAGTCAGCCCAGGTGACCTATGCGTTCGCATGCCTGGCTATGCGTTTGCATATAACAAAAAAGAAGGGGACCCTCTATTTTACACTATGCGATCGTGAACTTGCCTATGCGATCGCATAGCACAAAGGACCTGAACACCAGAAACAGACCTTCAGCTTCATTTTTACATGTTCAAAACCTCCCGTGGCCTATTCGAAACTCACCCGAGCCCTAAGGGCTCCAAGCAGAATATGCACGCAAGTCTAATAACACCATAAAGACTCGCTCGTGCGATCAAATCATGAAACTAACACGTAAAACTATGAATTTAACCTCAAAACTCATCCTTTTCCTCAAGAACTCTTATAGTTCATAACTTTCCAACCGAATGTCCGAAACACGTCAAACGAAATCCATTTTTCACCAAATTTCACAGTAATCCTTTAAATACTATAACAAATATGTACCGGGCTTTGGAATCAAAATACGGGCCCGATACCAATGGTTTCAAAAATTAATTTTTTCTTTATTTCATTAATACTTCAGCAAAACAATTTCTTTCAAAAATTGATTTCTAAGGCTTGGGACCTCGGAATTCATTTCTGGGCATACGCCCGAGTCCCATATTTTACTGTGGACCTCCCGGGTTCATTGGAACATAGATGCGGCTCCGTTTACTCAAAATATTGACCAAAGTCAACTATAATCAAATTTAAATTCTAGAAATCACTGTTTCTCATATTTTCACATAAAAGCTTTCCGATTTCACGCTCGGACTGCACACACAAATCGAGGTATTTAAAATAAGTCTTTTTATGGATATTAAGCATGGAACGGAGTATAAATTTAGAAAATGACCCGTTGGGTCATGACAACGAGGTACCCTGTGAGCACGATAGTAGGGTACATAGCGTGTGTTAAAAGTGATTAGTATTTTAAGTAATTTGAGATAATTCTTAATTATATGGGTAATTGATTAATTATTGGTTAATTGGAGATTAACTAGTTAATTAAAGAATTAGTGGGTGATTAATTAAGGCTTTTAGATAAGCCTTAACGTGGCAGCCAAATTGTAACTCCTATGTCCACATTATAAGGTGTCACATTAAGAGAGATTGGTGGCTTAGTCATCTTATCAAAGTGGGGCCCACACCACAAAGCCTTAAAAACTTCTCTAATTCACAAATGAAGATGTTTACATCTAAGTAATGGGTGAAGCTTCAACAAGGATGATGATTCTCAATAGCTACGTAATTGCTTCAAACATTTCATACAAAAACTATTTAATACTATAGCAATGTGGGATTTGCGATTCTAAGGGAGTACAATGCAATTTTCTCAAGAATATCATACAGATTGTTCTGTATTTTGATCTCGCCGTTACATGTTTCGTCGCGATTGGCGTGTGTTAGAAAGATTTTCAAGAGAATTGGTTCAGGAATGTGAATGCTATCCCTTCTTTATTCTTGGCATGATCCATACGATACAAATGAAACGAGCAAATGCACAACTTTCATAAATGACTATATTCATAGAATTACTAGGGGTGCCTATGTTCTTGATTTCCCATGTGAATTATCATTATATCTTATGTTCATGGGTCTCCGTAAAACACGTAGTTGATAAAGTTATCCGAAAGGTATATTAATTTTATAACATTCCTAGAAAATCTTATTAAAGTATTTCTTATGCATTTCATCATTTATACATGTACATTGACCCATGACCAGATGGTGTTATATACGCATATATTATATGTATATGGTATATGGGAAAATGTTACAGCGTTATACGCGCCACCACCTGATCAGCTGGTATATGTTGATGATTTCGCCCACAGTGGACGAGATGATATGATGTGATACCTTCATAGGCTTGATGTTATGTACGCCTATACTTATGCATGATACGACATTTATACGCACGTGCATGACATTATAAATGTTTTAGGATTTACAAACTCATTTAGACTTACAAGTGGAATTCTTTATTTCATGTTTCATCTATGTCTTTACGTACTGATTTTCATGCCTTACTTACTCAGTACATTATTCGTACTGACGCCCCTACTTCCCAGGGCTTGCATTTCATGCCCGTAGGTGCAGGTAGACAGGCTGACGCTCCCCTTTCTTAGGATCCTTGATCAACATGAGTTGGTGTGCTCCCTTTGACACAGAGCTTCTTTGGATTTTGGTACGATGTGCTTGTATACATATATGGGTAAGACGAGGCCAGTCCCGTATTTTGTATAGTTGTGCACTCTATTAAAGGTCTGTAGACACTTATGTATAGTTGGATAGTATGTGGCCTTGTCGGATTCCAGTTTTGGATATATAGTTGTCTATAGCAGCCTTGTTGGCTTGCCCTACCATTTTCCACATGTATATGCATATATGTTTTTTGGACAGGTTTTCCTCACGTATGTTATTCTCGTAATTCAGCTAGTTATTGACAGATGTTATTCATGTTTATATCTTAGACATATGCTTAAGGGTGTTCGACAGGTAGGACCCGGGCACTCGTCATGGCTCATCGGTTTGGGTCGTGCCAAAAGTGGTATCAGGGCAGATCTATCCTAGGATTTTCTACATATCGTGTCTCATAAAGTCTTGTTTATAGGTGTGTTATGCACCATACTTATAAACAGGAGGCTACAGGATATTAAGGATGGTTACTTGTCTTTCTAATCCAGATTTTGCGATAGAACTGAGTCGTAAGTGTCCACCCCTAATCTTTACCTTATTAATGTTTTAATGATGACTATTAATACTAGACGACAGGCGCAAGCCGCTAGCACGAGACATAAGGCTACAAAGGTGTTAAAAGGAGAGATAAGTTACACTATGGAGTCAGACCCATCGGAGATCATGGGTTCTATTGAGGATGATCCATATGAGTCATCCGGTCGAGTAGTTTCGATCTCGCCGACAGCAGATGGGGTGAGAGGAGTTTCGACCTCACCAAGGCCGTTAGTTTCATTGTCAGGGCCTGTTGATCAGGGTATAAGGGGAGTGGTGCACAAATTGTCACAATCGGGTTCCCCTTAGGCTCAAAACATGTTAGGGTATTTGTGGACACCAGCTCTTCTGAGGTTCCAGATAGTCCATAGTCTTGGGAGTCCGTGAATCAAGGTTCGTCTGTGTATGTTATGGGATATGTAGAGAAATAGGATAGTAGTCGGGCTAAGAGGAGAAATGTAGTTGATAAGGATATGAAAATTCTACTTCGAAGTGTCTCTGATCGAGGCTCTCATATAGGACGGGGCGAGGACCCTCTACTGTAGGCTTCCTCCAGATATCAATTTTTTGTTGGTGAGCTCCACCTATTCTTGGAGTATTACCATGTCAGGATTCTGTATATGTTATGTTGCTTTATGAGGATGTAGAGAGACCTGTCCCAACTTACATATATTATGGTCATATTTTCTTAGAGTTTTTGCAGACAATATCCTGTGTATAGTTTTGGGTATGACATGTCTACGGCCTTGTCAGCCCTTATATCTATATAAACCTTTTTTTGAATGAGTTTTGCGAGTTATGTCCTAATATTGTTATGTATATATATATATATAGATGTGGCCCGTGATAAGTTTGAAAACAAATAAGGTTATGGTACGTGGCGCTTGGTTGGGTAGAATTTGATGTTGTAATGGGTATGGATTGCTTGGCTTCTTGTTGTACTAACGTTGATTGTAGATCAAAGATGGTTCGCTTCTAATTCCCATGAGAGCCTATTTTTGGAGTGGAAAGGGAATACGACATGCTGAGAGGTAGATTTATTTCCTATCTTAAGGCAATGAAGACAATCAGACACGGTTATAATTATCACTTAGTTTGGTAAAGACTGTGAAAGTAGAGTCACCAACCGTTCAATCTATCCTAGTGGTTAATGAGTTTCCCGATGTTTTTTTTTTCCAATGAGCTTCTGGGTCTCCCGCCAGAGCGAGAAATTGAGTTTGCTATTAAACTATTACCAGGTATTAAGCTAATATCTATTCCTCCCTGTAGATGGCACCTGCAAAGTTGAGAGAGTTGAAGGAACAACTAAGGGACTTCCTTGAAAAAGGCTTTATCAAACCTAGTACATCACCGTGCGGAGCACCTGTGTTATTTGTGAGGAAGAAAGATGATTCCTTGCGGATGTGTATTGATTATAGACAGTTTAATAAGGTGAAGATCAAGAATAAGTACCCACCTCCCGAGGATTGATGATTTATTTGATCAGTTGCAAGGTGCAAAGTGTTACTCGAAGATACACTTGAGGTCCAGGTACCATCAGGTAAGGGTTAAGGAGGAAGATATTCTAAAGACATCATTCAGGATCAGATATGGGAATTTTGAGTTTCGTGTTATGTCATTCGATTTGACAAGTGCCCCAGCAGTATTCATGGATTTGATGAACCATGTGTTCAGAGACTGAGCACGTAGATCATTGCATACTCTACTGAAAGTTCTACAAAAAGGGAAGTTGTATGCAAAATTCTCTAAATGTGAATTCTGGTTGAATTCTATATCTATCCTTAGGCATATTATTTCAAGTGAAGGTATCCAGGTTGATACACAAAAGATTCAGCCAGTAAAGACTTGGCCTAGACCCACGACACCGATAGAGGTTCGTAGCTTTCTCGGTTTGGCAGATTATTACAGGAAACTTGTAAAGGGATTTTCTTTTCTTTTAGCACCTTTAGGAAAAGTGGTGACAATGTGATGTATCGGTTGGTGTTTCATAATAACATAAGGAAATTTATGGTGCGAGAAAGTTTAAGGAAGTTTGCGAATAAATATAAATAGATAGGTGTAGGTCACAATCTAAAGTATGGTAGAGTGACAAGACTTTAGGAAGACAGGAGTAAGGATAAGAAAAGGTGAGTGAGAAGGTGACGAAATGGATAAGTCCTCGGGATTAAGCTCATGAAAATAAGAGAGTTGATGGTTTCTATAAGTTATAGAAAGCTCAGTATAGCCTGAATGAATTCAAAGGAGTCTAAGCCTAGTAGTATTTAGAAGGAATGGAATGTTGCCCTGGTAGTGGAATAAGGGCGTAATTGTGATAGATAAAGGATGACGTTTGGGCATTCGAATGAGTATTGATTTGAATTTATTTTAAAAGATTAGAATACCATGTAAGTTGACTCAGAATGGAGCTAAATTTCAATGGAATGATGCTTGCGAACGGAGTTTCCAGGCATTGAAGGATAAACTAATTTCAGCACCAGTTCTAATACTCCCAGAGGGAACCGATGGTTATGTTACTATTGTGATGCTTCGGGCGTGGGATTGGGTTGTGTACATATGAAGCACGGTAAGGTTGTAGCTTATGCTTCTAGACAACTAAGAAAGCACAAGAAGAATTTCCCGACCCATGATTTAGAGTTATCCAAGGTGATTCATGCACTAAAGATGGGGAGGCACTATTTGTAAGGAATTCGTGCTGATATCTATACGGATCATAAAAACCTTCAGATATCTTCAAGCAAAAGGAACTGAATTTACGCCAAAGGAGATGGTTGGAGCTACTTAAAGACTATGACGTTGATATTTTATACCATCCGGGGAAGGCGAATGTAGTAGCTAACGCCCTCAGCCGTAGATCTATACGTAGCCTGTCATATTTACAGTCAGAGAAGAGCGGAATAGCCTATGAGATTCACCAGCTACCTAGTCTTGGAGTTCATTTATTGGATTCAGGTGATACTGGAATTACTATTTGGGAAACGACACCACCCTCTTTAGTAACTAAAGTGAAGGAACGCCAATACAAGGATCATGTGTTAGCTCATTATAGGGATACAAACAACCCCTCGGAAGGAGGAGACACTGTTTTAGATTCAGAAGATGGGGTCCTCAGATATCGAGGAAGATTATGTGTCCCTAATGTTGCAGGGCTGCGTTAGCAGGTTATGGGAAAAGCTCACTATTCTCGTTATTCTATCCATCCAGGAGCAACAAAGATGTATCATGATATCAGAGAAATATATTAGTGGGACGAGATAAAAAAGGATATAGAAGAGTTTGTTGCCCAGTGCCCTAACTGTCAACAGGTTATGATTGAACATCAAAAACCCAGTGGATTATTGCATGTTATAGAGATTCCGACTTGGAAGTGGGAAGTAATTAATATGGATTTCATCGTAGTCTTACCTCGACCTAGTGTAAGTTCGATTCTATACGGGTGATTGTTGATATACTTACAAAATCAGTCCATTTTCTACCTGTTAGGACTACATATTCTGTAGAGGATTATGCAAGGCTTTACATTAAAGAGATAGTACGACTTCATGTGTCCCTATATCTATTATCTCAGATAGAGAAGCTCAGTTTACAACTAATTTCTATCTTTCCAAAGAGGATTGGGGACTCAGGTAAGTCTTAGTACAACATTTCATCCCCAGACAGACGGACAAGGTGAACGTACTATTCAGACACTTGAGGATATGTTACGGGCTTGTGTGATAGACTTCAAGGGTAGCTGGGATGCTCATCTGCCACTTATTGAGTTCGCGTATAATAATATCTATCATTCTAGTATTCAGATGGCTCCATACAAAGCTATTTACGGATAGAAGTGTAGGTCGCCTATAGGATGGTTCGAAGTTGGGGAAACTAAGTTAGCAGGAGCAGAATTGGTACGACAGGCAATCGAAAATATTAAGCTTATACAAGAAAGGCTATTAGCAGCTCAAAGCCGTCAGAAGTATTATGCGGATAATGGACGACGAGACTTGGAGCTCCAGGTTGACGATTGAGTATTCCTAAAGGTGTCACCGATGAAAGGAATTATTAGGTTCAGAAATAAAGGAAAACTTATCCCTCGATACATTGGATCATATAAGATCATACGCAAGGTAGGCCAGGTAGCATATGAATTAGACTTTCCTTCTGACTTGGAGTCTGTAAGTCCAGTCTTTCATGTGTCTACGCTTCGTAAATATACCGGAGATCCTTCCATGGTCGTATCAGTTGATGATGTTCCGGTCATAGAGCAGCTATCATGTGAGGAAACTCCCATTGCTATACTAGATAGACAGGTTTGGAGATTGAGGACTAAAGACATAGCATCAGTGAAAGTACTTTGGAGAAACAATAATATGGAAGAAATGACTTGGGAATATGTATAAGGCGTGAAGTCTAGGTATCCAAACTTATTTCCTCTTCCAGAGAAGGATCTAACTAAGACATCACAACCTTAAGGTACGAGTATGGATTCTTGTGTTAATTATTTTCAGTAGGCGTGTGAGCTTGTCGTCGTGATTGATGATTGTGGCAATATGTGGTGTTGAATTATTTTGAATTCTCTACATGAAGGATTGATAGTTGTACTATTACAAAGGTGACTCTGCCAAAATTTATATGGATCCCGAGAAGTTAAACATTCGAGGACGAATTTTTCTAAGGGGGAAGGATGTTACATTTCTAGTTTTTATACGATAATGTTACGTCGTAAGTTAATCGATGTAGGCTCGGGAATGAGATTATTTTGAGGTTATAGGCATTTATTCTATTTATAACAGGTGATAAGTAAGTGCCGTGAGGGTTAAAGGGTAAACATATCAAAGAAAATGAGTTTCGTTGAAGGTTGTCAATTTGGGATATAATACGATCCGAGCCATAATACCAGGTATTTATGGACTAGTGCCATACAAGGTACCCTATGACCATGATAATAGGGTACATAAAGTGTGTTAAAAGTGAGTAGTATTTTAAGTAATTTGAGATAATTCTTAATTATGTGGGTAATTGGTTAATTATTGGTTAACGGGAGATTAACTAGTTAATTAAGGAATTGGTAGGTGATTAATTAAGGCTTTTGGATAAGCCTTAACGTGATAGCCTAATTGTGACTCCTAAGTCCACATTATAAGGTGGCACATTAAGAGAGGTTGGTGGCATAGTCATCTTATCAAAGTGGGGCCCACACCACCAAGCCTTAAGAACTTCTCTAATTCACAAATGGAGATGTTTACATCTAAGTAATGGGTGAAGCTTCGGCAAGGATGATGATTTGCAATAGTAGCGTAATTGCTTTCATACGAACACTATTTATACTATAGCAATGTGGGATTTGTGATTCTAAAGGAGTACGGTGAAATCTTTCTCAAGAATATCATACAGATTGTTCCCTATTTCAATCTCGTTGTTACGTGTTTCATCGCGATTGGCGTGTGTTAGAAGGATTGTTAAGAGAATTGGTTCAGGTATGTGAAGGCTATCCCTTCTTTCTTTCTGGAATGATCCATACGATACAAACGAGACGAGCAAATGCACAACTTTCATAAATGACTCTATTCATAGAATTACTAGGGGTGCCTATGTTATTGATTTCCCATGTGAATTGTCATTATATCTTTTGTTCACGGGTCTTAGAAAAATACGTAGTTGATAAAGTTATCCGAATGGTATATTAATCTTGTAATATTCCGAGAAAATCTTATTAATGTTTTCTTATGCATTTCATTCATTTATACATGAACATTGACCCATGACCAGATGAAAGTATATACACGTATATTATATGTATATGGGATATGGGAAAATGTTATGACGTTATATACACACCACCACCTGATCAGCTGGTATATGTTGATGATTTTGCCCATACTGGCCGAGATGATATGATGGGATGCCGATGATGTTATGTACACCTATACCTATGCATGATACGACATTTATATGCATGTGCATGACATTATAAATGTTGCAGGATTTACAAAGTCATTTAGACTTACAGGTGGAATTCTTTACTCCATGTTTCATCTATGTCTTTACCTACTGATTTTCATGCCTTACATACTCAGTACATTATTCTTACTGACGCCCTACTTCTCGGGGCCTGCGTTTCATGCCCGCAGGTACAGGTAGACAGGCTAATGGTCTCCCTTCTTAGGATCCTTGATCAGCGAGAGTTGGTGTGCTCCCTTTGATCCGGAGCTTCTTTGGACGATATTGTTACGTCGTAAGTTAATCGATGTAGGCTCGGGAATGAGATTATTTTGAGATTATAGGCATTTATGCTATTTATAACAGCTGATAAGTAAGTGCCGTGAGGGTTAAAGGGTAAACGAATCAAATAAAATGAGTTTCGTTGAAAGTTATCAATTTGGGATATAATATGATCCGAGCCATAATACCAGGTATTTATGGACTAGTGCCATACAAGGTACCCCATGACCATGATAATAGGGTACATAAAGTGTGTTAAAAGTGAGTAGTATTTTAAGTAATTTGAGATAATTCTTAATTATGTGGGTATTGGTTAATTATTGGTTAATGGGAGATTAACTAGTTAATTAAGGAATTGGTAGGTGATTAATTAAGGCTTTTGGATAAGCCTTAACGTGATAGCCTAATTGTGACTCCTAAGTCCACATTATAAGGTGGCACATTAAGAGAGGTTAGTGGCTTAGTCATCTTATCAAAGTGGGGCCCACACCACCAAGCCTTAAGAACTTCTCTGATTCACAAATGGAGATGTTTACATCTAAGTAATGGGCGAAGCTTCGGCAAGGATGCTGATTTGCAATAGTAGCGTAATTGCTTCAAAAATTTAATATGAAGACTATTTAATACTATAGCAATGTGGGATTTGCGATTCTAAAGGAGTACGGTGAAATCTTTCTCAAGAATATCATACGGATTGTTCCCTATTTCGATCTCGTTGTTACCTGTTTCATCGCGATTGGCTTGTGTTAGAAGGATTGTTAAGAGACTTGGTTCAGGTATGTGAAGGCTATCCCTTCTTTATTTTTGGCATGATCCATACGATACAAACGAAACGAGCAAATACACAACTTTCATAAATGACTTTATTCATAGAATTACTAGGGGTGCCTATGTTCTTGATTTCCCATGTGAATTGTCATTATATCTTTTGTTCACGGGTCTTAGAAAAATACGTAGTTGATAAAGTTATCCTAAAGGTATATTAGTCTTATAATATTCGGAGAAAATCTTATTAACGTATTTCTTATGCATTTCATTCATTTATACATGTACATTGACCAATGACCAGATGGTAGTATATACGCGTATATTATATGTATATGGGATATGGGAAAATGTTATGACGTTATATACATACCACCACCTGATCAGCTAGTATATGTTGATGATTTTGCCCATACTGGCCAAGATCATATGATGGGATGCCGATGATGTTTTGTACACCTATACCTATGCATGATACGACATTTATATGCACGTGCATGACATTATAAATGTTTCAGGATTTACAAAGTCATTTAGACTTACAGGTGGAATTCTTTACTTCATGTTTCATCTATGTCTTTACCTACTGATTTTCATGCCTTACATACTCAGTACATTATTCATACTAACTCCCCTACTTCTCGGGGCCATCGTTTCATGCCCGTAGGTGCAGGTAGACAGGCTAATGGTCCCCCTTCTTAGGATCCTTGATCAGCGAGAGTTGGTGTCCTCCCTTTGATCCGGAGCTTCTTTGGATTTTGGTACGATATGCTTTTATACATATATATTTGTATGATAGGGCCAGACCCATACTTTGTAAAGTTTTACACTCGATTGGAGGTTTGTAGAAACTTATGTATAGTTGGATAGTATTGTAACGACCCGGCTGGTCATTCCGTGAGGTAAGCCTTGTTTTCCCTCTAAACTGCCTTATCCTGTATTTCTTAGCCTATTGATGGTGTGTTGGGTTGGTTGGATCGGGTTCAGAGTGACCGTGGTGAGAATTGAGACATTTCTTAAGATAGCCTTATAGTTAGAAAAGTCAATCGGAAGTTGACTATTGGGTAAACAACCATAGATCATGGATTTTAGGGCTCGGATAGCTTCGTTAGGTGATTTGGGACTTATGAGTGTGTTCGGGATGCGGCTTAGAGGTCCGGAGTAGGATTACGCTTGAATTGGCGAAATCGAGTTTTTGGCAATTTTCGGGTAGTGGAAAATTAGCTACCGAGATCGAAATGGCATTCCGAAAGTTGAAACAGGTTCGTAACATCATTTTGGATGTGTGTGCAAATATTCAGGTCATTCGGACGAGTTTTGAGTAGTTTCGACATCGTTTGTGATTTTTTGGGAGTTTGGAAATTCTTAGGCTTGAATCACGGGTTGATTTGATGTTTCGGTGTTATTTTTGGTGTTCTGAGGGTTCGACTAAGTTCGGGTGATCATTTATGACTTTTTGGTACTTTTGGTTGAGGTCCCGAGGGCCTCAGGATGAGTTCGGATGGGTATCAGCATCATTTTTGGTAATGTGGAACTGCTGGTGTAAGGCATTCTGGTTTTCCGCACCTGAGAAAGGGGGAGCCGCATGTGCAGTCTGGGAGCCGCAAATGCGGAGTTTGAGGGGCTAAGCTTTTTTCGCATATGCGGAAGTTTTGGTCACGGGTGCGAGACCGCAGGTGCGGGCTTGTGGACCGCAAATGCGAGGTTGGATTTGTAAGTGGGATTCCACAGAAGCGCACCTGGGACCGCAGGTGTGGGTCCGCAGGTGCAGTTGAATGATGTCTCACTGGAGAAAGAGTATAAATACCAACCTTCGCGAATTTTGGATTATTTCATCAACATTCTCATACAGACTTGAGCTTGAGAGAGGGTTTTGAAGAGGGAAATCAATAGAACTTCGTGGAGGTAAGATTTTTGGACCTAAAACTCATTTCTATGGTGTTATGTGACTAATTAGGGGTAAAATTATGGAGATTAGTGACTGAATAGGGGGTTTAGGGCTTTGAGACTTTAAATTGAGGAATTGAGGGGCCATTTGTGGTTAGATTTGGATGTGTTTTATATGGGTAGACTCGTGGAAGGGTAGGGATTCTAGTTTTGTGATTTTTATCAAATTCCGAGACATGGTCCCGGGGGTCGGGTTTGACGAATTTCGGGATTTATGCTTGATTTTGATATATTTTCGAATGGGTTTCGTCTCCCTAGAATATATTGAAAATATTAATCTGGTTTTGGTTAGATTCGGAGCAATTGAGAGCCGATTCGAGAGCCAAGAGCATTGCGGAGTATTTTGCATGCTAGTTTGAGGTAAGTAATGATTGTAAATTTTGTCCTGAGGGTATGAACCCCGAACTTCACATTCTACCACTGCTTTGGAGTGGCACACATGCTAGATGACGAGTGTGTGGCGCGCACCGTTGGGGGATTTTGACTTGTTCAGTCCCGTGGCAACTATTAAGTTGCGTATCTGGCTATAAGTCATATGATATTTCATTTTTCAAGACTACTAATATATATATGGGTTGTTTTCCATGTTTGGGGCCTTGTGCCGACCTGTTTATACCCCTTGGGAGCTATTAACTGTTATTCCCCACTGTGTTGACTTATGATTTACACTCAGTCATATCATGTTTAACTGATTTCGAATTCAATCTTATTTACACTATTTTGTGGTATGAAATGATATTTTGGGTCGAGTACCCTGTTTTACTTATAGCCCGAGTCACCTTTTTGAGAGATTTCTGACTGAGTGTGGCCGAGGGCCTATGTTGTAAGGATATTATGGGATCGGGTTGCGTGCCGCAACATGTTACACTTTTCATGATATGTGAGAGGCCGAGAGCTTGAGTGATTATCCCACGAGATGGCCTGATATTAGCGCTTGGGCTGTAGGATCCCCTCTGGAGTCTGTACACCCCCAATGAGCGCAGGTACCTACTGAGTGCGAGTACCGAGTGAAGAGTGGTTGGGAGGCATGAGTAACTGTGAGGTTGCCCGAGGGGCTGATACCGAGTGATTGTGAGGTATGCTGAGTGACTGATTCTGATTGATGATAGGGCCAAGGGACGGTTTATGATACATGTTTTTTCCCGAGAGGCTATTTATGATTTCTATCATTTCTATACTAAATTATCTTGATTGCTATGGAAACTGTTGAAAAGTACATTGTTGGGAATTTTACTGAAATCGACCTTCAAGTGTTTCAAATTATCGCATCTATGATTTTGAAAGAAGATTTGTATTTACTGTGAGTTGATGACTTGTTTATGCGTTTCATAGTTCTCAGACATTATTTACTATCATTACAAATCATTTGGCGTACTCACATTACTCCCTGCACCCCGTGTGCAGATTCAGGTGCTGGGGCTGAGCGCTAGCTTCTTCTACACTCTCTTGGAGCCGGTTTTCGGGATTTTGTGTAGCTGTTCAGTGTCCGCAGTATACTCTATTTCCCTTCTTGTTCTGTTACTTACTTCCTATCCTCTAGACTAGTTGTATCATTGAGATAGTATTACCTTGTATTATTCATAGATGCTGATGACGGTTGATTCTAGGTTTTGGGGCGATGTTTTTAGATGTTTATCTACTTTGTTGCTTTGAATTGTTAAGCCGGAAGAATTTTATGGAATATCGCACTGTTTTGAAACTAAATTGGGGAGCCCTTATGTTATTTCGTGGTAGATTGGCTAGCCTAGTACCTTGATAGGCACCATCACGACCAGCTTTGGTTTGGGGTCGTGACAAGTAGGTATTAGAGCCTAGGTTACATAGGACTCACCAGTCAGGAGCAGGTTTAGTAGAGTCTTGCGGATCGGTATGGAGACGTCTGTACTTATCTTCGAGAGACTGCAGAACCCTTAGGAAAAATCCCACATTCTTGAATTCTGTCATGCGAATCTGTTGATTCTAGCAACTAACTTCTATTGTTTCATTCTTTCACAGATGGTGAGGACACGCGCTATGGATCAGGGTGAATAGACACCAGCTAGACCAGTGAGAGGTCGAGGACGTGGTCAAGGCCGTGGTAGAGGTAGGGGTGCAGCCCGCGCAGCAGCTGCGGCAGTACCCGTGGATCCACCTGTTGTTCAGGATCAGGCCCCCGCAACCGATATTCCAACGGAATCGGCGCAGGCACCGGCAGTGCCTATTGTTATCCTTGGTCTTCAGGAGACTCTGGCTCAGATTTTGACTGTGTGCACCAGTCTTGCACATGCGGTCGTTGTTTCTACTACTGCCGCTACTTCTCAGGCCAGGGGAGGCACTCAGACTCCAGCTGCCCGGGCACCTGAGCAGGTTACCCAGGGGCTCCAGACGCGGGGGGCAGCTCCATCCCAGCCGGTTGCCCTAGCTCAGGATTTTGTGATTCCAGTCATGCCAGATGACGAGCAGTGCAGGTTGGAGAGATTTGGTAGACTTCAGCCTCCGACATTCAGTGGCACTAAGGGTGAGGATGCCCAGGGCTTCTTAGACATGTGTCAGAGGATGCTTTGTACTGCAGGGATATTGGATACCAGTGGGGTCTCATTCACTACATTCCAGTTGTCAGGAGCTGCATTCGCTTGGTAGGAGTCCTACGAGAGGCGTAGGCCTGTTGGTGAAGCACCCCTTACTTGACAACAGTTCTCCACTCTTTTCTTAGAGAAGTATGTTCCCCAGTCTCAAAGAGAGAAGTTGCGTAGGCAGCTTGAGCGACATGCTTCAGAGTTGGTCCCTACTGAGAGAGATAGGATCAGGAGATTCGTTGGTGGTCTCACTTACCAGCTATGTATTTTGATGACTAGGGAGAGAATATCAGGTTCTACTTTCGAGCAGGTTGTTGACATTGCTCATGATATTGAGGCAGTTCGCCGTCAGGAGCGGGAGGAGAGGGAGGCCAAGAGGCCTCGTGGATCTGGTAGTTTCAGCGGTGCTCCTTCCAGAGAACAGTTTTAGCATGGTAGAGGCCGTTCATTCAGGCCTCCTCAACTAGTCCGCCCAGCCTATAGTGGTGCATCTTTGGGGCATGGTCCCCACAGTTCTCATTCAGGTCGTTCTTCATTTAGTGCCCTTCCAGCCCAGAGCTCATACCGAGCACCATCAGTTCAGTGTTCCTCTATGCATCTTTCTTCTAGTGATTATTCTGGTGCCAAGGGTTCCTTTCAATCCCCGTCTCCAGCTCCAGGGAGTTGTTCGAGTGTGGAGATTTTGGGCATTTATGGAGGCAGTGCCCTCGTCGCCTTGGTGGGTCTTCTCTGCAGAAGGGTCAGCCCTCGACTTCAGCTCCAGTTACTTCACCATCCGCCCAGACAACTAGGGGTGGGGGTCAGACAGCTAGGGGATTCCCTAGAAGGGGAGGTCGTGCAGGTGGAGGCCAAGCTCGTATCTATGCACTTCCAGCCAGTCCAGATGCTATGGCCTCTGATGTACTGATCACGTGTATTGTCTCGGTCTATCACCGAGATGCTTTAGCCTTATTTGACCCTGGTTCTACATATTCCTATGTTTCATCATATTTTTCTCATTTTCTGGATATGCCCCATGAGTCTTTAGTTAGATATGTCCATGTTTCGACTCCGATGGGTGATACCATTGTGGTGGACCTTGTGTATCGGTCGTGCGTGATATCTATTGGGGGTGTGGAGACCCGAGTGGACCTATTTTTGCTTAGCATGGTTGATTTTGATGTGATATTGGGCATGGATTGGCTATCTCCGTGTCATGATGTTCTTGATTGTCACGTTAAGATTGTGACCTTAGGTATGCCAGGATTTTCGAGGGTTGAGTGGAGAGGTTCTATTGAGTATGTTCCTAGTTGGGTGATTTCTTATCTGAAGGCCCAACGTATGGTAGATAAGGGGTGTTTATCGTATTTGGATTTTGTGAGGGATGTAAGTGCCAAGACTCCCAATATTGATTCTGTTCCTGTGGTCCGTAATTTTTCGAACGTGTTTCCTGCTGACCTGCCAGGCATGCCTTCCGATAGAGATTGATTTTGGTATTGATTTGGTGTCGGGCACTTAGCCTATTTCTATTCCACCTTATCGTATGGCACTGGCGGAGTTGAAAGAATTGAAGGAGTAGCTTCAGGAACTCCTAGATAAGGGGTTCATTCGGCCTAGTGTGTCACCTTGGGGTGCATTGGTGTTGTTTGTGAAGAAGAAAGATGGTTCTATGCGTATGTGTATTGATTATCGACATCTAAATAAGGTTACGATGAAGAACATGTATTCCTTGCCTCGCATTGATGACTTGTTCGACCAGCTGCAGGGTGCCGGGTATTTTCCAAGATTGACTTGCATTCTGGCTATCATCAATTGAAGATTCGGGAGCCCGACATCCCGAAGACTGCCTTCAGGACCAAATATGGTCACTATGAGTTTCTTGTCATGTCTTTTGGGCTGACCAATTCCCCAACAACCTTCATGCATTTGATGCACAGTGTGTTCGGACCTTATCTTGATTCCTTCATCATCGTGTTTATTGACGACATCTTGGTATATTCCCGATTTCGGAAGGAGCACGAGCAGCATTTGAGGATTGTGCTTCAGACTTTGAGGGAGAGGAGGTTGTATGCAAAATTTTTGAAGTGTGAATTCTGGCTTGATTTTGTGGCATTCTTAGGCCATGTGGTGTCTTGTGATGGGATCAAGGTAGATCTGAAGAAGGTGGAGGCGATGTACAGATGTGCTAGACCGTCATCAGCTACCGAGATCCGTAGTTTCCTTGGTTTGGCAGGGTACTGCTGCCACTTTGTAGATGGATTTTCACTTATTGCAGCACCTATGACCAGACTGACCCATAAGGGTGCTCCGTTCAGGTGGACTGAGGAGTGTGAGGAGAGATTTCAGAAGCTCAAGTCATCCTTGACTACAGCTACAGTTTTGGTTTTTCCTACATGTTCAGGCTCTTATACAGTTTATTGTGATGCCTCAAGAGTTGTCCTTGGAGCAGTATTAATGCAGGACGGTAGGGTGATTGCCTACGCGTCCAGACAGTTGAAGGTGCATGGGAAGAATTAACCAGTGCATGCTCTTGAGCTAGCAGCCATTGTCCATGCCTTGAAGATTTGGGGTCATTATTTGAATAAGGTGCATTGTGAGATTTTCACTAACCACCATAATTTGCAGCATTTGCTTAAACATATGGATCTAAATTTGCATCAGAGGAGATGGTTGGAGCTTCTCAAGGACTATGATATCACTATTCTATGCCATACAAGAAAGGCCAATGTAGTGGTTGATGCCTTGAGTCACAGAGCAGAGAGTTTGGGGAGTCTAGCATATCTTCCAGCAGCAGAGAGACCATTAGCACTTGATGTTCAGGCTCTAGCAGCCAGTTGGTGAGATTGGATCTACCAGAGCTCCGCCGGGTATTGGCTTATGTAGCCTCCAGGTCTTCTCTTTATGAACGGATCAGACAGTTCCTGTATGATGACCTACACTTGCTTGTTCTTCAGGACAGGGTCCGACGAGGTGATGCCAGGGATGTAGTTATTGGTAATGATGTGGTTATGAGGATGCAAGGTCGTATTTGTGTGCCTAATGTGGATGGACTTCGAGGGTTGATTCTAGCCGAGCCCACAGCTTGCGGTATTCCATCCATCCGGGTGCCGCGAAGATGTATTAGGATCTGAGGCAGCATTATCGGTGGAGGCGGATGAAGAAGGATATTGTTGAGTTTGTAGCTTGGTGTCTCAACTGTCAGCAAGTCAAGTATGAGCACCAGAGGCCAGGTAGGTTGCATCAAAGGTTGGATATTCCGGTGTGGAAGTGGGAGCGGATCACCATGGACTTTGTAGTTGGGCTCCCATGGACTTCGAGGAAGTTCGATGCTATATGGGTTATTGTGGATCGACTGACAAGGTCCGCACACTTCATTCCTATTGGTACTACCTATTCTTCAGAATGGTTAGCTGAGATTTATATCAGGGAGATTGTCCGGTTGCATGGTGTTCAAGTTTCTATCATTTCTGACATAGGTACTCAGTTCACATCTCAATTTTGGAGGGCCGTGTAGAGAGAGTTGGGTACTCGGTTCAAGTTGAGCACAACATTTCATCCTCAGACGGACAGATAGTCAGAGCGCACCATTCAGATTCTGGAGAACATGTTGCGTTCTTGTGTCATTGATTTCGGGGGTTCATGGAACCAGTTTCTGGCACTCGCGGAGTTTGCATATAATAACAGTTATCAGTCGAGTATCCAGATGGCTCCGTATGAGGCTTTATATGGTAGGAGGGGTAGATCTCCGGTTGGTTGGTTTGAGCTGGGTGAGGCTAGGCTATTGGGCACAGACTTGGTACAGGATGCACTGGATAAGGTGAAGTTAATTCAGGAGCGGCTTCGCACGGTGCAGTCTAGGCAGAAGAGTTATGCGGACCGGAAGGGTCGGGACGTGTCTTTTGTGATTGGGGAGAAGGTACTACTGAAGGTGTCACCTATGAAGGGTGTTATGCAGTTCGGGAAGAGGGGCAAGTTAAGTCCCCGGTTCATTGGGCCTTTTGAGGTGCTTCAGAGAGTTGGAGAGGT
This sequence comes from Nicotiana knightiana, assembly GCA_005239525.1. Classification (NCBI taxonomy): domain Eukaryota; kingdom Viridiplantae; phylum Streptophyta; class Magnoliopsida; order Solanales; family Solanaceae; genus Nicotiana; species Nicotiana knightiana. Next base: position 60,403 of record ML377677.1, on the reverse strand, counting down.
GGCTTATAGAATTGCTTTCCGCCCAGCTTATCGAGTGTTCATCCGGTATTTCATGTTGCCATGCTCCGAAAGTATGTTGGTGACCCATCTCATGTCTTGGGCTTCATCTCAGTTCAGCTAGAGGGTGATATGTCTTATGAGGTAGTGCCAGTGGCTATTTTGGGGCGTCAGGTCAGGAGATTGAGATCTAAGGATATAACTTCAGTTAAGGTGCAGTGGAGAGGGAAACCGGTGGAGTAGGCCACTTGGGAGACCGAGCGGGAGATGCGGAGAAGATATCCTCACTTATTTGAAACCCCATGTATGTTTCTAGACCCGTTCAAGGACGAACGTTTGTTTAAGAGGGGGAGAATGTAACGACCCGGCCGGTCGTTCCGTGAGTTAAGCCCTGTTTTCCCTGTTTCTGACCCATCATGTATTTCTTATCCTGTTGATCGTGTGTTGGGTCGGTTGGTTCAGGTTCGGAGTGGCCGTGGTGAGAATTGAGACACTTAGTCTCTTAAATTAGCCTTATAGTTAGAAAAGTCAACCGGAAGTTGACTATTGGGTAAACGACCTCGAATTGTGGATTTTAGGTCTCGAATAGCTTCGTTAGGTGATTTGGGACTTAAGAGTGTGTTCGGTATACGGTTTAGAGTATGGAGTAGTATTAGGCTTAAATTGGCGAAATTGAGGTTTTGGAAATTTCTGGTCGGCAGTGGAAAATTAGCTACCGGGGTCGGAATGGAATTTCAAAAGTTGGAACAGGTTCATAGCATCATTTTGGATGTATGTGCAAATTTTCAGGTCATTCGGACGAGTTTTGAGTAGTTTCGGCATCGTTGGTGATTTTTTGGGAGTTTCAAAATACTTAGGCTTGAATCATGGGTTGATTTGATTTTTCGGTGTTATTTTGGGTGTTCCGAGGGTTCGACTAAGTCCAAGTGATCATAATGACTTGTTGGTATTTTTGGTTGAGGTCCCGAGGGACTCGGGATGAGTTCTGATGGGTATCGACATGATTTTTGGTAATGTGAAACTGTTGGTGTAAGGCTTTCTGGTTTTCCTCACCTGCGGAAGAGGGAACGGCAGGTGTGATGTCACTGGTGCGGTCTGGGAGCCGCAGATGCGGAGTTTGAGGGGCTAAGCTTTTTCCGCAGAAGAGGAAGTTTTGGTCGCAGGTGCGAGACCCCAGGTGCGGCCTTGTGGACCGCAAATTCAAGGTTGGATTTGTTAGTGGGATTCCGCAAAAGCGCACTTGGGACCGCATGTGCGGTTAAAAGATCGCAGGTGCGGTTTCACTGGACAGAGAGTATAAATACCAACCTTCGCGAATTTTGGATTATTTCATCAACATTCTCATACGGACTTGATCTTGAGAGAGGGTTTTGAAGAGGGAAATCAAGAGAACTTCGTGGAGGTAAGATTTTTCGACCTAAAACTCATTTCTATGGTGTTATGTGAATAATTAGGGGTGAAATTATGGAGAATTAGTGACTAAATTGGGGGTTTAGGGCTTGGGAATTTGAGACTTTAAATTGAGGAATTGAGGGGCCATTTGTGACTGGATTTAGATATATTTTATATGGGTATACTCGTGGAAGGATAGGGATTCTAGTTTGTGATTTTTATCAAATTACGAGACGTGGGTCGGGGGGTCAGGTTTGGCCAATTTCGGTATTTGTGCTTGATTTTGATATATTATCGAATGAGTTTCGTCTCCCTAGCATATATTGATAATAGTAATCTGGTTTTGGTTAGATTCGGAGCAATCGGGAGCTGATTCGAGAGGCAAGAGCATTGCGGAGTAGTTTGCGGGCCGGTTTGAGGTAAGCAATGACTGTAAATCTTGTCCTGAGGTTATGAAACCCCAGATTTCACATTCTACTACTATTTTAGAGTGGCGCACATGCTAAGATGATGAGTGTATGGCGCGCACCGTTGGGGGATTTTGACTTGGTTAGTCCTGTGGCAACTATAAAGTTGCGTATCTGGCTCTAAGTTATATGATATTTCCTGTTTCAAGACTATTTTTATATATATGGGCTGTACGCCATGTTTGAGGCCTTGTGCCGACCTGTTTATACCCCTTGGGGGCTGTTCACTGCTATTTTCCACCATGTTGACTTATGATTTACACTCAGTCATATCATGTTTAACTGATTTCGAAACTCAGTCTTATATACACTATTTTGTGGTATGAAATGATATTTTGGGTCGAGTACCCTATTTTACTGATAGCCCGAGTGGCCTTTTTGAGAGATTTCTGACTGAGTGTGGCCGAGGGCCTATGTTGTGAGGATATTATGGGATCGGGATATGCGCCGCAGCATGTTACACTTTTCATGATATGTGAGAGGATGAGAGCCTGGGTTTATGCCACGAGATGGCCTGATATTAGCGCTTGGGCTGTAGGAGCCCCTCCGGAGTCTGTACACCCCTAGTGAACGCATGTACCTACTGAATGTGAGTGCCGAGTGACGAGTGGTTGGGAGGCATGAGTGAATGTGAGGTTTACCGAGGGGCTGATACCTGAGGTATGCTGAGTGACTGATTCTGATTGATGATATGAGAGGCTATTTATGATTTCTATCATTTCTATACTAAATTATCTTGATTTCTATGGAAACTGTTGAAAAGTACATTTTTGGGAATTTTACTGAAATCGACCTTCAAGTGTTTCAAATTATCGCATCTACTTATGAAATATGTTTTGCCCGAGGGACCTTTTTATGATTTTCAGCATTTTTACACTAAACATTTTGAAAGTTATGTTGAAACTATTGGCAAGTATATTTCCAAATGATTTTTTACTGAAATTGGCTTTTAAGCGTGATGATTTAACGTATACATTGTTGGAAAGAAAGGTTGTGCTTATTGTGAATTGATGAATTGATTTTTATTTGTTTCTTACTGCTCATACCTGATTTATTTTCATTACTACTGAGTTGGCGTACTCACATTACTCCCTGCACCTTGTGTGCAGATCCAGGTGTTAGGGCAAGGTTAGTTGTGTATCTGTTCCAGAGATTTCTTGGAGGTTTGCGAGGTAGTTGCACGTGTCCGCAGTCCTGCTCTCTCCTGCTTACTATTATAGAATTTTTTTTTTTTGAGTTGTATATTTTATGTAGATGCTCATGACCAGTGACTCCGGGATCTCGGGGGTTGTATTTAATATTCGATATATCTTTAACTGTTTTTAAAATGTTTAAAAGAAACCCTTACGGTTTATCAGTTTAGTAAAGATGTAAATGGAAGCTTATTACGATTTGAGTGTAGTTTTGGCTGGCCTAGTTCCACGATAGGCGCCATCACGACTAGCTTAGATTTGGGGTCGTGACAATATCGATCCATGACCAGATGGCGTATATACGCGTATATATATATATATATGAGAAAGGTTACGGCGTTATATATGTACCACCACCTGATCAGCTGGTATACATTGATGATTTGCCCACAGTGGCCGAGATGAAATGATGGGATGCCCTTAGAGGCTTGATGATGTTATGTACGCATATACCTATGCATGGTATGACAGTTATACACATATGCATGACATTATAAATATTAAATGATTCACAGAGCTATTCAGACATACATGTTAAGTCTTTTACTCCATGTTTCTCTCATGTCTTTTATTAACTGATTTTTTCATTCTTTACATACTCGGTACATTATTTGTACCGATGTCCTTTTTCTTGGGGTCGCTGCGTTTCATGCCCGCCAGTCCCGATAGACAGGTTGAGAGTCCTCCATGTAAGCTATCAGCTCAGCGGAAGGTGTTGATGCGCTCCATTTGCTCCGTAGTTGCCTATTTGGTCAGTATGCATTGGACACGTATTGATTGGTATGTCAGGGCCTTGTCCCGGCCTTATCACGTTTATGTACTCTTAGAGGCTTGTAGACATATGTCATGTATATGAAAGATTGTATGGCCTTTTCGGCCTGTGTTTAGTGTACAAGTGATCATTTTGGTCTTATTGACCCGTATGTCATATGTATAAGTTTGAATTACATTATGGATCGTCCAATGTCGAGTATTTCCTCAAGTTTTATTCTACTTATCTCACGACAACCTCTCTGGCTCATTTACCTATGTTATAAGATACGTTACGTTGGTACTCGGGTGAGTAAGGTACCGGGTTCCTGTCGCGGCCCATCAGTTTGGGTCGTGACAAAAGTTGTATCAGAGCAGTTCTGTCCTAGGGAGTCTATTAGACATTTCTAGTAGAGTCTTGTTTATGGGTGCGTAGTTCACCACACTTATAAGTAGGAGGCTACAGGGCATTTAAGACGGTAACTCTTTCCTCTTACTCCAGATCGTTCACCCTAAGAATGATCTCTACCACACGATCTAGAGTAAGAAGAAAGAGTGAAAATCCTAAATGCCCTATATCCTCCTACTTATAAGTGTGGTGCGCAATACACCCATAAACAAGACTCTACTAGACACGGCTTGTAGACTCCCTAGGACAGAACTGCTTTCATACCACTTTTGTCATGACCCAAACTAATGGGCCGCGACGGGCACTCGGTACCTTACTCAACCGAGTACCAACTTAATGTATATTTAGTATCATACTACCATAGGTAAATGAGACAGAAAGGCTGCTATGAGATATCTAGAATGAAACATGAGGGAATACTTGACATAGGATGATCCAACATATAATACAAGCTTATACATATGACATACGATCCTATGACACCAAATGGTCACCCGTACATTCAAAATTGGCCGATAAGGCCATACAATCTTTCATATACATAACATTTGTCTATAAGCCTCTAAGAGTACATAATTGTCATAAGGGTCGGGACAGGGCTCTGCCATACCAACTAATATATATCCAAATCATACTGACCGAATATGCAACTCCGGAGCAAATGGAGCGCACCAACACCTTCCCCTGAGCTGATAGCTTACTTAGAGTACTCTCAACCTGTCTATCGAGATCTTCGGGCATGAAACGGAGCGTCCCCAGGCAAAAGGTATGTCATTACAAATAATATACCGAGTATGTAAGGAATAAAAATCGGTAAATAAAAGACATGAGAGAAACATGGAGTAAAAGACTCAACATGTAATTCTGAATAGCACTGTGAAATATTTAATATTTATAATGTCATGCACATGTATATAAATATCATACCATGCATAGGTGTATGCGTTCATAACATCATCAAGCCTCTGAGGGCATCCCATCATATCATCTCGGCCACTATGGGCAAATCAACAATGTATATCAGCTGATCAGGTAGTGGTGCATATATAACGTCGTAACCTTTCCCATATCCTATACATATATACGTGTATATAACTCCATCTGGTCATGGGTCAATGTACATATATAAATGAATGTAATGCATGAGAAGTACGTCAATAAAATCTTTCGGAATGTCATAAGACCATTATGCCTTTAATTAATATCATGAAGTAAACTTTATCAACTTACGTATTTTCTGAGACCTATGAATAGATGATAGAATAATATGACATAGGGAATCAATAACATAAGCATCTCTAGCATTTCTTTGAATAGAGTCATTTATGGAAGTTGTGCATTGGCTCGTTTCTTTTGTATCGTATGGATCATGCCAAAAGGAAAGAAGGGATAACATTAACATACCTAAACCGATTCTCTTGACAATCCCTCTAACACACGTCTTTTGCAAAGAACATGTAACGGTGGATCGAATTAAGGAAAAAATTCGTATGATATTCTTGAGAAAGATTATATTGTACCCCCTTAGAATCGTGATTTCACGCTGCTGCAGTTTCATACGAATTGTTGAGCTTCATCCGTTGCTTTTGTTGAAGATTTCATATAAACTCCTTGTTTTTAGATTTCATTGTTTCTTTCTTTTGAAGTTCTAATACATCTCCCTTTAGTGAATTAGAGAGGTGGATTTTTAACCTTGAGAGTGGGCCCCACTTTAAGGATTACTTAGCCACAAATTCCCCTAATATATGACACCTAGTAATCTAAAATCAAGCGTCACAAATTGATTTTTTAGTCTCATTTTACTTGCTGCCACGTGGGTTCATCAAACTTTATCCAAAGATTTAAACTAATCACCCAACAATTTCTTAATTAGCTAGTTAATCTTCCATTAACTAATAATTAATCAATTACCCACATAATTAAGAATTATCTCAAATTACTTAAAATACTACTTACTTTTAACACACTTTATATATCTTACTATCATGATCATGTGTTACCTTGTATGGCACAAGTCCATAAATGTCGGGTATTATATCTCGGACCGTATTTTATCTCAAAATGTCAAACTTCGACGAAACTCATTTTCTTCGATTCGCTTACCCTCTCACATTTACGAACTTGTTTGAAATAGCATAATACTTATAACCTCAAAAATAATCTTATTCCCGAGTTTACGTCGATTAACTTATGATGAAACTTTAACGTACGAATGCGGGATCTAACATCTCAATTCCAAGCTTAATACCAATTTACTTATGGCGTACTTCCACATACGAAAACATGGGGTGTAACATCATTCCCCCCTTTGGAACATTCTTCCTCAAATGTTGACTGATGCACTTTGGTTTTATAACCTATATCTTCTGAATACTTTAGTATTGTGAATAAATCCAAAGGCCAGGGTATTCCCACCTTTGGGCCTCTTTCCAATCTCGTAACTGTTGCTACCTTCTATCGTGCAGCATGTACGACACTGACCTTGTAAGTGCGCCTATGTGACTCTTCTCTCCTTTTTCCTCCTGTTATTTTAGCCCATCTCTAGGCCTCACTTTGTGAACATATACAGAGCTTGACAAGATGTCCTTTTGGGAATCTATAAGTACACTGAAGTTCTTTGCTTGGTACTTTGTTGAACTTATGAATATTGCTATTTCTTATTTCATAGACCTGGTTATCCATCCGTATAACTTTGCTGCATCTAGGTAGGTCATACTATACCATAACTCTTACTTGAATTTATCGTTACTGAGGTCTGCTACCAAACTCCAGGTTACTCTTCCGCTTCTTATCATAGATGTATAAGTCTATGTTCTTTAATGTTTCCTCATTACTATTCATCTTAAGAATGACGGCGTACCCTCATCTCATACTTTTTAACTCTTACCCATACATTGTTGATTCACCTCAATATTGATCTATAATCTACCATTGATAACTTGACCTTTTATGTAACACAGCCGCTAGGGCTCACGTCTCATCGGGGAACATCTGAAATGATTAGACTGATCCACCTGGGGTGATACCATGCTTCTATAATCGTATTTCATAGCATCCTAATGTTATTCACCTTATGTGGGTATTTTAATCCTGTACAATTCATGAAATCCCTTTTTTGTTTCTTCAAATCATTACTTAATCGAAGGCCCAAATGCCATCCATCTCTTCTAAATGTTACTACTCTTAGACTCCTTTGAGTTCATTCAGGCTATATTGAGCTTTGTATAACTTAGAGAAACCATCATCTCTTCTTATTTTCATAGGCTAAATCCTGAGGACTTACCCATTTTCGTCACTTTCTCACTTGCCCTTTCTTATCCTCACTCATGTCTTCCTAAAACCTTGTTGCTTTATCATACTTTAGCTTGCGACCTTACACATATTTGTTTATACTACTCGCAACTTTCCTTCAACTTGCTTGCACCATATATTTCTTATGTTATTATGGAACATCAAGCGAGACATCACATCGTCTCTAACTGTGATGACCAAAGGGTCATCTTATAAATTAAGACTCCATTCCAAGATCATTAGCCTTAAAAATATTAATTTTATTTACCTCGATGCGTGCACAGTCCGGGCGTGAAACCGGAAAACTTTTATGACAAATAATAATTTTTGGAATTTAAAATTTAGTTTTAGTTGACTTGGTTCAACATTTTGAGTGAACAGAACCGGATCCATGTACCGACAATCCCGGGAGGTCCGCAGTAAAATATGGGACTTGGGCATATGCCCGGAATTGAATTCCGAGGTCCCTAGCTTTACAGATCATTTTTGAAGAAAATTTTTATGTTGGATTTTTAAGGAAATAAATAAATTAATTAATGTTTGAACTCATTGGTATCGGGCCCGTATTTTGGTTTCGGAGCTTGATACAGGTTTGTTATGATATTTAAGTTCTATCTGTGAAATTTGGTAAGAATCGGAATTTATTTGACGTGATTCGGACGTCCGGTTGAGAAATAGTGAAAGTGTTCTTGAGAAAAATCATGAGTTTTGAGGTTAAATTCATAGTTTTAGATATTATTTTCGTGATTTGATCGCACGAGCAAGTCCATATGATGTTTTTAGACTTGCGTGCATGTTTGATTTAGAGCCCCGAGGGCTCGAGTGAGTTTTGGATAGGCTACGAGATCTTTTGGACATGTTAAAGTCTGTTGTTTTTGTTTTTTCGTTGCACAGTCACTTTGTTCTTCGCGTTCGCGTTACTCTACTCGCGAATGCGTAGAGTATAGTTGCACTGGGGTTTTTTTTTTCTTCACGAATGGCGGAGCTCAGGATGCAAACGCGAAGCACTGGTGGGTTAAAGCTTCGCGAACGCGTTCTGGCCCACGCGAACGCACTGTGTAAATGGGCCAGGGGAAGGACGAGTCACTTACTCTATGCAAACGCGGCCACCTGGTCACGAACGCGAAGGCCACTGGGCTTAGCCCTATGCGAACGCGTCCTATTCTATGCGAACACGAAGGCCAACAGGCCTGACTCATCGCGAACGCGGCAAGCCCATCGCGAACGCGATAAAGGCCTACCCAGTCAAATAAAACAGCTTTTAAAAATCGGGCAGAACCTATTTTCTTCATATTTTCGAACTACAAAGACCTAGTGTAACGACCCGGCCAGTCGTTACATGAGATTAGCCCCGTTTCCCCCATTTCTGCTTTATCATATGTTTCTTAGCCTATTTATGTTGTGTTGGGTCGGTTGGTTCGGGTTCGGAGTGGTCGTGGTGAGAACTGAGACACTTAGTCTCTCAAATTAACCTTGTAGTTGGAAAAGTCAACTGGGAGTTGACTTCTTGGTAAACAACCTCGGAATGTTGATTTTTTGGATCGGATAGCTTCGTTAGGTGATTTGGGACTTAAGAGTGTGTTCAGAATGAAGTTTTAATGTCCGGTGTAGAAGTTGGCATGAATTGGCGAAAGTTAGTTTTTGGCAATTTTCGGTCGGCGGGGGAAATAGGCTATCGGGGTCGGAATGGACTTCCGAAAGTTGGAGCAGGTTCGTAATGTCATTTTGGATATGTGTGAAAATTTTCAGGTCAATCGGATGTGTTTTGGATGGTTTCGGCATCCTTGGTGAAATTTAGAAATTTCAAAGTTCATAGGCTTGTATTTGATGTGATTTTGGTGTTTTTGCGTTGTTTTTGTTGTTTCGAAGGCTCGACTAAGTTTGAATGAGGTTATGGGATGTGTTGGTATGTTTGGTTGGGGTCCCGAGTGGCTCGGGATTGATTTCGGATTGTTAACGGAAGTTTGGACTTAAGAATTTGCAGCAAAGCTGCTACTGGTACCATTTTACTGGTGTGGCCGCACCTGCGGATGGGGAGCCGCAGGTGCGATGGCCCTTGCGCAGGTGCGGAAGAGGGGGAACCTGGCCAAGGAGCACAGGTCCGGACGCCTGGTTGCGCCGGCGAGCCCGCAGGTGCAATAAGAGGGCCACATGTGTGGAAGTCTGAGTTTTTAGTCATTTTCGCAGGTGCGGGTTTGCAAATGCGGGAAATCTTCCGCAGGAGCGGAAATCGCTAGGCAGGAAGTATAAATATGTGCCTCCGCAAATTTTTGGCATTTATCATCACTTTGGCATGCGGGTTGAGTCATTTTGAGAGAAATTTGGAGAAGGATTTCGAGGGTCTTCGGTGGAGGTAAGTTTCTTGGACTACAAACTCGATCCTATTTTATTATGTGATGGATTAGGCTTAGAATTAGTAGATTAAATGGCATAAATTTGGGGTTTAGGGCTTGGGAAATTGAGACTTATAATTAAGGAATTTAGGGGTTGTTTGTGGTCGGATTTTGATGCATTTTATATGTGTAGACTCGGGAAAGGATGGGGATTCTTGTGATGCAATTTTTATCGAATTCTGAGACGTGGTCCTGGGGCTCGGCTTTGCCAATTTCGGGAATTGTGCCTAATTTTGATAGTTTTCGATTGGGGTTCATCTCCCTAGCATATTTTGATGTTATTGATCTGATTTGTGATAGACTCGGAGCATTTGGGAGCCGATTCGAGGGGCAAGAGCACCGCGGAGTAGTTTTTGGACTGTTTTGAGGTAAGTAATGATTGTAACTCTAAACCTGAGGGTATGAAACCCCGATATTTTATATTGTTTTGGTAAATGAGATTACGCACATGCTAGGTGACGAGCGTGTGGGCGTGCACTGATAGGGATTGTGACTTGGTCCGTCTCGTAGCAACTATTAAGCCGCGTATTCAATTTGAAACCTTACGACATCCTGTATTTTAGGAATTTATACGTGTTTATGAGTTGTAAGTCATGTTTGGGGCCTTGTGCCGGCCTGTTTACACCCTCAGAGGTAGTTTTACACTATTCTCACACTATCATGATAGGACAATTGTGAACCCAGTCATGTTTTCTACTTGTTATTTTCACTGTTATTACACTGTTTTGAGACTCTGAGAGGTATTTGGGGTTGAGTCCCGTGTTGAGATGGGTTGCCCGAGTGGCTTGTGAGGATGACTAAGTGAGGCCGAGATCCGAATATGTGAGCATACTTATGGATCGGGCTGCATGCTGCAGCAATATATATGTTATATATTACATATGGATCGGGCCGCACGCCACAGCAATATACATATTGGGTCGGGCTGCATGCCGTAGCAATGTAGCGCTTGGGTTGTAGGAGCCCCTCCGGAGTCTGTACACCCCCAGTGGCCGCAGTCGACTATTATATGGATCGGGCTGCACGCCGCAGCGTATGTTATATGGATCAACTGCACGCCGCAGAAGTGTATATATATATATATTGGATCAGCTGCCCGCCGCAGCAGTTGTGTGTATTCGTGGCACTTGTTGGGTGCGAGTGTTTAGTGTGAGCATGAGATACTGATAGTGGAGTCACGAGTGACTGAGATACCTTATTATGAGAGATATTGTGCCTGGATGGCTGTTACATTGTGAATTTTACTGTTTTTCTCTACCTTCTTTATCTGAGCCTTCTAATAAAAGCTGAATTACTGTTTTATGAAATCATGATTTATAAATACTCGTCACTACACTCAAGTTTTTAGTTACTCTGATTACTTACTGAGTTGATGTGCTCACGTTACTCCCTCCAGCTCTGTGTGCAGATCTAGGTATCGGACCATCTCGCTAGTTGATTTTTGGACGTGCTTGGAATTTGTTGAGGATCGAGGTAGCAGCTCAGCGTCCCCATCTCACCTCATTTATTTTCCTCAGTTCATAGTGTTGTCTTTCATACTTCAGACTCTTGTAGTAGCAAAGTCACTTTATTGTACATTGTACTTATCGTCCTAGGTGCTCATGACAGTTGACTCTAGGTTTTGGGGTAGTGTATAAATTGTTTATTTCATTTTGCTGCTTTAATCTGCTTAAGTGAAAGAAAATCTTTTGTGAAAGACCGGTATAGTTTTGGAAATTATGAAATATTATGATAGTATGTAATGGTTGGCTAGCCTAGTTCCATGACAGGTGTCATCACGGCCGGCTTAGGATTTGCGATCGTGACAAGTTGGTATTAGAGCCTAGCTTACATAAGACTCAACGGTCATGAGCAGGTTTAGTAGAGTCTTGCAGATCAGTAACGAGATGCATGTACTTATCTTCGAGACACTGCAGAACCCTTAGGAACAATCTCATTTTTTCTTATATTCTGTCATGCCATTTTGTTGATTCTGGAAATCTAAACTTATGTTGTTTCATTCTCTCACAGATGGTGAGGACTCGCGCTACCGATCAGGGTGATCAGCTACCAGCTAGACCAGCGAGAGGTCGAGGTCGTGGTAGAGGTAGGGGCCAGCTCGTGCAGTAGCCGGGGCTGTCCCATAGGGTCCACCTACCATTCAAGATCAGGTCCCCGCCGCAGATGCTCTAGCGGGACCTGCTCATGCACCGGCGGTGCCTATTGTTATTGCGGGTCTTCAGGAGACCTTGGCCCAGATCTTAACTGTATGTACCACCCTTGCTAGGGCAGTTGCTAGCTTCTGAGGCCTGGGGAGGCAGTCAGACTCTAGCTACCCAGACACCTGAGCAGGTTACTCAGGGCCTTCAGACACCGGGGGCAGTTCCAGCCCAGTCGGTTTCTCCAGTTCAGGACTTCGTGGTTCCAGCTATGCCAGATGATGAGCAGCATAGGCTGGAGAGATTTAGTAGACTTAAGCCTCCGGAATTCAGTGGTGCTGAGGGTGGTTTTCTGGATAAGTGTCAGAGGATGCTTCCTACTGCTGGGATTTTGGAGACCAGTGGGGTCTCGTTTGCTACTTTTCAGTTTTCGGGTGCTGCTTTCACTTGCTGGGAGTCTTTTGAGAGGCGTATTCCTGTTGGTTTAGAACCCCTCACCTGGCAGCAATTCTCCACTATCTTCTTGGAGAAGTATGTACCCCAGTCTCACAGGGAGGAGCAGCGCAGGCAGTTTGAGCAGCAGCGTCAGGGGGAGCTATCAGTGACGCAGTATGAGATGCAGTTTTCAGAGTTGGATCTTCATGCCACCGAGTTGGTCCCTACTAATAGGGATAGGATTAGGAGGTTCATGGATGGCCTCACTTATCAGCTCCGCGTTTTCATGACTTGGGAGAGGGTATCAGGTGCTACCTTCGAGCAGGTTGTTGATATTGCTCGAGATATTGAGTCGGTTCGCCGCCAGGAGTGGGAGGAGAGAGAGGCCAAGAGGCCTCGTGGATCAGGTGGTTCTAGTGGTGCTCCTTCCAGGGGGTAGTTTCATCATGGTAGAGGTCGCTCATTCAGGCCTCCTCAGTCAGTCCGCACAGCATATAGTGGTGCATCTTCGGGTCATGGTCCCCGCAGTTCTCAGCCAGGCCGTTCTTCATTCGATGCCCTTCTAGCCCAGAGTGCAGCTCGAGCACCACCAGTGCAGAGTTCCTCTATGCATGATTCTTCTAGTGGCCATTCTGGTGCTAGGGATTTCTCTCAGTCCTCGTCTCTTGCACCAGGGAGTTGTTATGAGTGTGGAGAGTTCGGGCATATGAGGAGGCAATGTCCTCATCTTCTTGGAGGTCCATCTCAGCTGAGGAGCCAGCCTTCGACTTCAGCTCCAGTTACTTCACCACCCACCTAGGCAGCCAGGAGTGGTAGTCAGTCAGCTAGAGGCTGCCCTAGAGGGGGAGGTCGAGCAGGTGGAGGTCAGGCTTGTATGTATGCGTTTCCAGCCAGGCCCTCTGATGCAGTGATCGCAGGTATTATCTCAGTCTGTCACCGAGATGCTTTGGCCTTATTTGACCCTGGTTCCACGTACTCTTATGTCTCGTCATATTTTGCCCATTTCCTGTATATGCCTCGTGAGTCTTTAGTTACGTCTGATCATGTGTCGACTTCGGTGGGCGATACTATTATTGTGGACCGTACTATCGGTCGTGTGTGGTATCTATTGGGGGTCTGGAGAACCGAGTGTACCTACTGTTACTCAGCATGGTCGATTTTGATGTGATATTAGGCATGGATTGGTTATCTCCGTGTCATGATGTTCTTGATTGTCACGCTAAAACTGTGACCTTAGCTATGCCAGGACGTCTGAGGGATGTCAGTGGTGGGACTCCCGCTATTGATTCAGTTCCTGTGGTGTGTGACTTTCTGGACGTGTTTCCTGCAGACCTGCCAGGCATGCCACCTGACAGGGACATTGATTTTGGTATTGACCTAGTGCCAGGCACTCAGCCTATTTCTTTCTACCTTATCGTATGGCACCAGCGGAGCTGAAGGAATTAAAGGAGTAGCTTTAGGAACTCCTAGATAAGGGGTTCATTCTGCCTAGTGTGTCACCTTGGGGTGCACCAGTGTTGTTTGTAAAGAAGAAGGATGGTTCTATGCTCATGTGTAATTATCGGCAGATGAACAGGATTACGGTGAAGAACCGGTATCCCTTACCTCGTATAGATGACTTCTTTGATCAGTTGCAGGGTGCCAGGGTATTTTCCAAGTTTGACTTGCGTTCCGGCTATCATCAGTAGAAAAGATTAGGGGGCCAGATATCCCCAAGACTGCTTTCAGGATTAGATATGGTCATTATGAGTTTCTGGTTATGTTGTTCGGGCTGACCAATGCCCCAGCAACCTTTATGCACTTGATGCACAGTGTATTCCGACCTTATCTGGATTCTTTCGTCATCATGTTTATTGAGGATATCTTGGTATATTCCCGATCTGGGGAGGATCAAGAGCAGCATTTGAGGACTGTGCTTCACACTCTGAGGGAGAAGAGGTTGTATGCAAAATTTCTGAAGTGTTAATTCTGGATTGATTCAAAAGCTTTCTTGGGGCACGTGGTGTCCAGTGAGGGTATTCAGGTTGATCCGAAGAAGATAGAGGCGGTGTAGAGTTGGCCTAGACCGTCATCAGCTACCAAGATTCGCAGTTTCCTTAGTTTGGTAGGGACTATCGCCGTTTTGTAGAGGGATTTTCATGTATTGCAGCACCTATGACTAGACTGACCCAGAAGGGTGCTCAGTTCAGGTGGACTGAGGAGTGTGAGGAGATCTTTCAGAAGCTCAAGTCAGCTTTGACTACAGGTCCGGTATTAGTTTTGCCTACGGGTTCAGGTTCTTATATAGTTTACTGTGACGCCTCGAGAGTTGGCCTTGGAGCAGTTTTGATGCAGGACGGTAGGGTAATTGCCTACGCGTCCAGACAGTTGAAGGCGCACGAGAAGAATTATCCAGTGCATGATCTTGAGCTAGCAACCATTATCCATGCCTTGAAGATTTGGCGCCATTATTTGTATGGAGTGCCTTGTGAGATTTTCATTGATCACCGTAGTTTGCAGCATCTGCTTAAGTAGAAGGATCTGAATTTGCGTAAGAGGAGATGGTTGGAGCTTCTCAAAGATTATGACCTCACCATTCTATATCATCCGGGGAAGGCCAATGTAGTGGTCGATGCCCTGAGTCACAGAGGAGAGATTTTGGGGAGTCTAGCCTACCTTCCAGTAGCAGAGCGACCATTAGCACTTGATGTTCATGCTTTAGCGGGTTAGTTGCTGAGATTGGATCTATTAGAGCCCCCGCAGGTATTGGCTTGTGTAGCCTCCATGTCTTCTATTTATGATCACATTAGAGCACGCCAGCATGATGATCCACACTTGCTCAGCGCCAAATTTTCATGCCCAATGTGGATGGACTTCGAGATTTGATTCTAGTTGAGGCCCATAGTTTGCGGTATTCCATCCATCCGGGTGCTGCAAAGATGTATCAGGATCTGAGACAACATTATTGGTGGAGGCGGATGAAGAGGGATATTATGGAGTTCGTGGCTCGGTGTCTCAACTGTCAGCAGGTCAAGTATGAGCACCAGAGACCGGGTGGATTGCTTCAGAGATTAGATCTTCCGGAGTGGAAGTGGGAGTGGATCACCATGAACTTCGTAGTTGGGCTTCCACGAACTTTGAGGAGGTTTGATGCTATATGGGTTATTGTGGATCGGCTAACCAAGTCCGCGCACTTCATTCTTGTTGGTACTACTTATTCTTCGGAGTGGTTAGCTGAGATTTATATCCGGGAGATTGTCCGATTGCATGGGGTTCTAGTTACTATCATTTCTGACAGAGGTACTCAGTTCACATCTCAGTTTTGGAGGGCTGTGTAGAGGGAGTTAGGTACTCAGGTTGAGTTGAGCATAACTTTTCATCCTCAGACATACGGGCAGTCGGAGCATACGATTCAGATTTTGGAGGATATGTTGCGTGCCTGTGTCATTGATTTTGGGGATTCATGGGACCAGTTCCTGCCACTCGTGGAGTTTGCATATAATAATAGTCATCAGTCGAGTATCCAGATGGCTCCGTATGAGGCCTTATATGGTAGGAGATGCAGATCTCCGGTTGGTTGGTTTGAGTTGGGCGAGGCTAGGCTATTGGGCAGAGGCTTGGTTCAGGATGCGTTGGGTAAGGTAAAGTTGATTCAGAAGCGACTTCGCATGGCGCAGTCTAGGCAGAAGAGTTATGCGGACCGAAAGGTCCGAGATGTGTCTTTCATGGTTAGGGAGAAGGTGTTGCTGAAGGTGTCGCCCATGAAGGGTGTTATGAGGTTCGGGAAGAGGGGAAAGCTAAGTCCCCAGTTCATTGGGCCATTTGAGGTGCTTCAGAGGATTGGGCAGGTGGCTTATAAACTTGCCTTGCTACCCAGTTTATCGAGTATTCATCCGGTGTTCCATGTTTTGATGCTCCGGAATTATGTTGGTGACCCGACTCATGTTTCAGACTTCAGCACAATTTAGCTCGAGGGTGATATGTCATATGAGGTAGAGCCAGTGGCTATCTTGGGTCGTCAGGTCAGAAAGCTGAGGTATAAGGATATAGCTTCAGTGAAGGTGCAGTAGAGAGGGAAGCCAGTGGAGGAGGCTACTTGGGAGACCGAGCGGGAGATGCGGATCAGATATCCTCACTTATTTGAGACTCCAGGTATGTTTCTAGACCCGTTCGAGGACGAACGTTTGTTTAAGAGGGGGAGGATACAACGACTCGGCCGTTGTTCCGTGAGATTATCCCTGCTTCCCCCTCATCTGCTTTATCATATGTTTCTTAGCCTATTTATGTTGTGTTGGGTCGGTTGGTTCGGGTTCGGAATGGTCGTGGTGAGAACTCAGACACTTAGTCTCTCAAATTAACCTTGTAGTTGGAAATGTCAACTGGGAGTTGACTTCTTGGTAAACGACCTCAGAATGTATATTTTATGGATCGGATAGCTTCGTTAGGTGATTTGATACTTAGGAGTGTGTTCAGAATGAAGTTTTGATGTCCGGTGTAGAATTTGGCTTGAATCGGCAAAAGTTAGTTTTTGGCGATTTCCGGTCGGCGAGGGAAAATAGGCTATCGGGATCGGAATGGAATTCCAAAAGTTGGAGAAGGTTCGTCATGTCTTTTTGGATATGTGTGCAAATTTTCAGGTCAATCGGATGTGTTTTTGATGGTTTCGGCATCCTTGGTGAAATTTAGAAATTTCAAAGTTCATAGGCTTGAATTTGATGTGATTTTGGTGTTTTTGCGTCGTTTTTGGTGTTTCGAAGGCTCCACTAAGTTTGAATGAGGTTATGGGATGTGTTGGTGTGTTTGGTTAGGGTTCTGAGGGGCTCGGGATTGATTTCACATGGTTTAACAGAGGTTTAGACTTATGAATTTGCAGCAAAGTTGCTGCTGCTGCCATTTTACTAATATGGCCGCACCTGCAGATGGGGAGCCGCAGGTGCGATGGCCGCAGGTGCAATGGTCCTTGTGCAGGTGCGGAAGAGGGGGGACCTGGCTAAGGAGCACAGGTGCGGACGCCTGGTCGCAACTGCGAGCCCGCAGGTGCGATAAGAGAGCCGTGGGTGCGGAAATCCGGGTTTTAGTCATTTTCGCAGGTGTGCACCTGGGACCGCTGGTGCGGGAAATCTTCCGCATGAGTAGAAATTGCTGGGCAGGAAGTATAAATATGTGCCTCCGCGAATTTTTTGCATTTCTCATCACTTTTGCATGCGGGTTGAGTCATTTTGAGAGCAATTTGGAGAAGGATTTCGAGGGTCTTCGGTGGAGGTAAGTTTCTCGGACTATAAACTCGATTCTATGTTATTATGTGAAGGATTAGGCTTGGAATTAGTAGAATAAATGGCATAAATTGGGGGTTTAGGGCTTGGGAAATTGAGACTTATAATTAAGGAATTTAGGGGTGTTTGTGGTCGGATTTTGATGCATTTTATATGTGTAGACTCGGAAAATGATGGGGATTCTTGTGATGCGACTTTTATCGAATTCCGAGACATGGGCTCGGGTTTGGAAAATTTCAAGAATTGTGCCTAATTTTGATAGTTTTCGATTGGGATTGATCTCCCTAGCATATTTTGATGTTATTGATCTGATTTGTGATAGACTCGGAGCATTTGGGAGCCGATTCGAGGGGCAAGAGCACCGCGGAGTAGTTTTTTGATTGTTTTGAGGTAAGTAACGATTGTAACTCTAAACCTGAGGGTATGAAACCCCGGTATTTTATATTGTTTTGGTAAATGAAGTGACGCACATGCTAGGTGACGATCGTGTGGGCGTGCACCGATAAGGATTGTGACTTGGTCTGTCCCGTAGCGACTATTAAGCCGCGTATTCAATTTGAAACCTTACGACATCCTGTATTTTAGGAATTTATACTTGTTTATGGGTTGTAAGCCATGTTTGGGGCCTTGTGCCGACCTTCTTAGACCCCCAGAGGTACTTTTACACTATTCTCACACTATCCTGATAGGACAATTGTGAACCCAGTCATGTTTTCTACTTGTTATTTTCACTATTATCACACTGTTTTGAGACTCTGAGAGGTATTTAGGGCTGAGTCCCGTGAGTTGTGATGGGTTGCTCGAGTGGCTTGTGAGGATGACTAAGTGAGGCCGAGATCCAGATATGTGAGGATAGTTATGGATTGGGCTGCACGCCGCAGCAATATATATGTTATATATTACATATGGATCGGGCTGCATGCCGCAGCAATATACATATTAGGTCGGGCTGCACACCGCAGCAATATAGCGCTTGGGTTTTAGGATCCCCTCCGGAGTTTGTACACCCCTAGTGGGTGCAGTCGACTATTATATAGATCGGGCTACACGCCGCAGCGTATGTTATATGGATCGGGTTGCACGCCGCAGCAGTATATGATGTATATATATATATATATATATATGTATGTATGCATGTATTGGATCGGGTTGCCCGCCGCATCAGTTGTGTGTATTCATGGCACTTGTTGAGTGTGAATGTTTAGTGTGAGCATGAGATACTGATAGTGGAGTCACGAGTGACTGAGGTACCTTGTTATGAGAGATACTGTGCCTGGATGGCTGTTACATTGTGAATTTTACTGTTTTTCTCTCCCTTCTTTATGTTAGCCGAATAATAAAAGTTGAATTATTGTTTTATGAAATCATGATTTACAAAAGATCGTCACTACACTCGAGTTTTTAGTTACTCTGATTACTTACTGAGTTGGCGTACTCACGTTACTCCTTGCACCTCTATGTGCAGATCCAGGTACCGGACCATCTCGCTAGTTGATTTACGGACGTGCTTGGAGTTTGTTGAGGATCGAGGTAGCTGCTCAGCGTCCCCAGCTCACCTGCTTTCCTTTCCTCAGTTCATAGTGTTGTCTTTCATACTTCTGACTCTTGTAGTAGCAAAGTCACTTTATTGTACATTGTGTTTATCGTCCTAGGTTCTCATGACAGTTGAATCCAGGTTTTGGGGTAGTGTATAAATTGTTTATTTCATTTTGCTTCTTTAATCTGCTTAAGTGAAAGAAAATCTTTTGTGAAAGACCAGTATAGTTTTGGAAATTATGAAATATTATGATAGTATGTAATGTTTGGCTAGCCTAGTTCCATGACAGGCGTCATAACGGCCTGTTTAGGATTTGGGGTCGTGACACCTAGAGGTGATTTTCTTCACACAAATTCATGCCCAAAGCGTTGGTAAACAATTCTAAACTCTTCTCTTTCTATTACCCAATCTTTTTCATCACTTTTCAATCAAAAATCAAGAATTTTCATGGTAGAAATTGGGGGTTTGGGTAGAATTAGGGAATTTTATAAAAATGGAATTTTGACCTCGAATTGGGGTTGGATTTCGAAACTAATTGCATATTCGGGATTAGGGGTGAATGGGTAAACGGAATTTTATCCGAACCCCGAGTTTGGACCAAGCGGTCCCGGGGTCGGGTTTAAACCTTTTTTGAGAAAACTTAGGAAAACAATAATTTTTCAGTAAAGTTAGTCCCTTTAGCATAAATGTGACGATCCCAAATCCTAAACCGTCCATGATGGCGCCTATCGTGGAACTAGGCTAGCCAATAATCACATAATTACAATTTATTCCAAAAAATTCAAACATTTCATAAAGTCTATAGAATTACTGAATTCATTAGGCAAAATAAACAGCTAAACAGTCTAAACCATCCCCAAAATCTAGAGTCAACATGTCATGTGCATCTAAGAAATATACCAACAAGTCTACTATTATAATACAAAACCTTCGAACGAATAACTAGATACAACAAAAGAAGGGAAAACAGAGATGTTGCGGACGCTGAACAGCTACCTCTATATCTCGAACTCCGGCTCCGCACGGAATAGATGGCTAACGCTCAGTATCAGCACTTGTATCTCCACATAGGGGTGCAGGGAGTATGTGAGTACGCCAACTCAATAGTAATGAAAATAAATCAAGTCTAAGCGGAAAGAAACACATAAAAATCAATATCATGAGTTCACAATCTGCACAGTCTTTCTTTCCAACAGTATATACATAGATATATGAAATCAACATGCCTTAAAAGTCAACTTCAGAAAAATTCTTTGAAAAAAATGCATTTTCCAACAATTTCAGAAATAAAAATAACCGAAGGAGTTAGTGTAAAATGAAATAAATCATAAGTAACCCCTCGGGCAAAAACATGAATCATAAATCTCCCCTTGGGCAGAACATCACTCAGCACCTCACAGCCACTCAGTATCAGCCCCTCGGGCAACCTCACTGTCACTCATGCCTCACAATCACTCATCGCTCGACACTCGGCACTCGCACTCAGTAGGTACCTGCTCATTGGGGATGTGTACAGATTCCGGAGGGGCTCCTTCAGCCCAAGCGTTAATATCAAGCCACCTCGTGGCATATCATATCCTCACAATCAGGCACTCGGCCTCACTCAGTCAGATCCTCTCAAAAGCCCCTCGGGCGTATCAGTAAAAACGGGGTACTCGACCCAAAACATCATTTTTATATCGCAAAATAGTGTAAATAAGGCTGAGTTTCGAAAACAGTTAAGCACAATATGACTGAGTGTAAATTATAAATCAACAGTGAGGAAATAGCAGTAAAAAGCCCCCGATGGGTCTAAACAAGTCGGCCTGGGGCCCCAAACATGGCTTATAGCCCAAATATAGCAATAGTCTTCAGAACCCAATTTAACATATGATTTAGAGTAAAATACGCAACTCAATAGTTGCTGCGGAGAGGACCAAGTCCAATCCAAAAATCAGTGTGTGCCACATACTCGTCATCCGACATATGCGCCATTCTAAAAAAGTGAGAAATATGAAGTCCGTGGTTTCATACCCTCAAGACAAGATTTATAACCATTACCTACCTCTACCGGGCCACAATACTAATCCGCGATGCTCTTTTCCCTCAAATCGGCTCCCGATTACTCCAAATCTAACCAAAACGAGATTAACATTATCAATATGCGCTAAAGGAACAAAACCCAATCAAAAACTATCAATTTATACAAAATTCTCTAAATTCGGCCAAACCCGAGCCCCGGGCCCACGTCTCAGAATTCGATAAAATTTACATCACTAGAATTCTCGTCCTCCCAAGATTCTATACATACCAAGAACACTAAAATCGGACCACAATTGCCCACTCAATTCCTCAAAAGAAAATGCCAAACTTCTTCCCATTTTTCCCAACTTTTCTACTTAATTTCTTCAAGTTTCAAACTTAATCCCTCACAAAATAAC
The DNA here is from genome assembly GCA_005239525.1 of Nicotiana knightiana. Classification (NCBI taxonomy): domain Eukaryota; kingdom Viridiplantae; phylum Streptophyta; class Magnoliopsida; order Solanales; family Solanaceae; genus Nicotiana; species Nicotiana knightiana. The sequence goes on along the minus strand of ML377677.1, from coordinate 38,729 downwards.
ATAGAGACGAGTTTTATGATCCGGGAATTTACCTCTACTGAAGAATTTCGAATTTCCCCTTCAATTTGCTCTCAACCTAGCTCAATCTGCATGCAACAATGGATGAAATGCCAAAATATTCGCGGAGGCACCTATTTATATTGTTCTGCACAGTTAATCTGCACATGCAGACAATTCCTCGCACATGCGGACCCGCACCTACGGTCCCAAGTGTGCACCTGTGAAATCCCACTTACAGTCCAAACTTCGCACCTGCGAGACCTTTCCACACCTGCGGCTTTGCAGGTGCGTCCCATGCTTCGCACCTGCGGATTCCTCCTGTCTGGACTATCTTCGCACCTGCGGCTCCCCATCCGCAGGTGTGGCCACACCAGAAGATTAACACCAGCAGCTATCTGCTGCAATTTTCCTAAGTTCAAACCTCCGCTAACCATCTGAAATCAATTTCGAGCCCCTCGGGGGCCCAACAAAACATACCAACACACCCCCCCTAGCATCATTCAAACTTAGATGAGCCTTCGAAACACCAAAAACAACACGAAAACACCAAAATTACATCAAATTCAAACCTATGAACTTTAAAACTTCTAAATTTCGCCAATGATGCCAAAACCAACCAAAACACATCCGATTGACTTGAAATTTTTCACACATATCCAAAATGACATTACGAACCTGCTCCAACTTCTGGATTTCCATTCAGACCCCGATAGCCTATTTTCCACTGCCGACCGGAATCACCAAAAACTAACTTTTGTCAATTGAAGCCTAATTCTACACCGGACATCAAAACTTCATTCCGAACACACTCCTAAGTGCCAAATCACCTAACGAAGCTATCTGAGCCATAAAATCCGCATTTCGAGGTCGTTTACCAATAAGTCAACTCTACTTGACTTTTTCAGCTATTAAGCTAATTTATGAGACTAAATGTCTCAATTCTCACCACGACCACTCTGAACCCAAACCAAACTACCCAACATAAAATAAATAGGCTAAGGAACATATAATAAAGCAGAAACGGGGGAAATAGGGCTAATCTCACGGAACAACCGGCCGGGTCGTTACATCCTCCCCCTCTTAAACAAACGTTCGTCCTCGAACGGGTCTAGAAACATACCTGGAGTCTCTAATAAGTGACGATATCTGCTCCGCATCTCCCGTGCGGTCTCCCTGGTGACATCCCCCGCCGTCTGTCCTCTCCATTGAACCTTCACTGAAGCTATATCCTTAGACCTCAGCTTTCTGACCTGACGACCCAAAATAGCCACTGGATCTACCTCATATGACATATCACCCTCGAGCTGACCCGTGCTGAAGTCCAAAACATGAGATGGGTCACCAACATACTTCCGGAGCATCAAAACATGGAACACCGAATGAATACTCGATAAGATGGGAGGCAAGGCAAGTCTATAAGCCACCTCCCCCATCCTTTGAAGGACCTCAAATGGCCCAATGAACCTGGGACTCTGCTTTCCCCTCTTCCCGAACCTCATAACACCCTTCATGGGTGACACCTTCAGCAACACATGTTCCCCAACCATGAAAGACAAATCTCGGACCTTCCGGTCCGCATAACTCTTCTGCCTAGACTGAACCGTATGAAGCCGCTCCTGAATCAACTTCGCCTTACCCAACGCATCCTGAACCAAGTCTGTGCCCAATAGCCTAGCCTCGCCCGGCTCAAACTAGCCAACTGGAGATCTGCACATCCTACCATATAAAGCCTCATATGGAGCCATCTTGATACTCAACTGATAACTATTATTATATGCAAACTCCGCGAGTGGCAGAAACTTGTCCCATGAACCCCCAAAATCAGTGACACATGCACACAACATATCCTCCAAAATCTGAATAGTACGCTCCGACTGCCCGTCGGTCTGAGGATGAAACACTATGCTCAACTCGACTTGAGTACCTAACTCCCTCTATACGGCTCTCCAGAACTGAGATGTGAACTGAGTACCTCTGTCGGAAATGATAGAAACTAGAACCCCATGCAATCAGACAATCTCCCTTATATAAATCTCAGCTAACCGCTCCGAAGAGTAAGTTGTACCAACAAGAATGAAGTGCGCGGACTTGTTCAGTCGATCCACAATAACCCATATAGCATCAAACCTCCTCGAAGTCCGTGGGAGCCCCACTACGAAGTCCATGGTGATCCGCTCCCACTTCCACTCCAGAATATCAAATCTCTGAAGCAATCCACCTGGTCTGTGGTGCTCATACTTGACCTGCTGACAGTTGAGACACCGGCCACAAACTCAACAATATATGTCTTCATCCGCCTCCACCAATAATGTTGTCGCAGATCCTGATACATCTTTGCGGCACCCGGATTGATGGAATACCGCAAACTATGGGCCTCAGCTAGAATAAAATCTCGAAGTCCATCTACATTGGGCACGCAAATCCGGTCCTGCATCCTCATGACCCCGTCATCACCAATAACCACATCCCTGACATCACCGCGACGGACCATGTCCTGAATAACAAGCAAATGTGGATCATCACACTGGCGTGATCTAATCTAATCATAAAGAGAAGATGTGGAGGCTACACAATCCAATACCCGCGGAGGCACTGATAGATCCAATCTCACCAACTGACCCGCTAAAGCCTGAACATCAAGTGCTAAAGGCCGCTCTGCTACTGGAAGGTAGGCTAGACTCCTCAAACTCTCTGCTCTACGACTCAGGGCATCGACCACTACATTAGCCTTCCCTGGATGATACAAAATAGTGAGGTCATAGTCCTTGAGAAGCTCCAACCACCTCCGCTGGCGCAAATTCAGATCTTTCTGCTTAAGCAGATGTTGTAAACTACGGTGATCAGTGAAGAACTCACAATGCACTCTATACAAATAATGACGCCAAATCTTCAAGGCGTGAACAATAGCTGCTAGCTCAAGATCGTGCATTGGATAATTCTTCTCGTGCACTTCAACTGTCTGGACGCGTAGGAAATCACCCTACCATCCTACATCAAAACCGCTCCAAGGCCAACTCTCGAGGCATCACATTAAATTGTATAAGAACCTGAACCAGTAGGCAAAATCAATATCAGAGCTGTAGTCAAAGCTGACTTGAGCTTCTGAAAGATCTCCTCACACTCCTCAGTCCATCTGAACTGCACACCCTTCTGGGTCAGTCTGGTCATAGGTGCAGCAATAGATGAAAATCCCTCTACGAAACGGCGGTAGTACCCTGCTAAACCAAGGAAACTGCGAATCTCGGTAGCTGATGACGGTCTAAGACAGCTCTGCACCGCCTCTATCTTCTTCGGATCAACCTGAATACCTTCACTGGACACCACGTGCCCCAAGAACGCTACTGAATCAAGACATAACTCACACTTTGAAAATTTTGCTTACAATTTCTTCCCCCTCAAGGTCTGAAGCACAACTCTCAAATGTTGCTCATGATCCTCCTGAGATCGGGAATACACCAAGATATCGTCAATAAACACAATGATGAAAGAATCCAGATAAGGCCGGAATACACTGTGCATCAAGTTCATAAAGGTTGTTGGGGCATTGGTCAGCCCAAAAGACATAACCAGAAACTCATAATGACCATATCTAGTCCTGAAAGCAGTCTTCGGGATGTCTAGCCCCCGAATCTTCAACTGATGATAACCGGAACACAAGTCAATCTTGGAAAATACCCTGGCACCTTGCAACTGATCAAACAAGTCATCTATATGAGGCAAGGGATACTGATTCTTCACCGTAAGCCTGTTCAGCTGCCGATAGTCAATACACATACGCATGGACCCATCCTTCTTCTTCACGAACAACACCGGTGCACCCCAAGGTGACACACTAGGCCGAATGAACCCCTTATCTAGGAGTTCCTGAAGCTGCTCCTTTAATTACTTTAGCTCCGCTGGTGCCATACGATAAGGTGTAATATAAATAGGCTGGGTGTCTGGCACCAGGTCAATACCAAAATCAATGTCCCTGTCAGGTGGCATGCCCGACAGGTCTGCAGGAAACACATCCGAAAATCATGGACCATAGGAACCGAATCAATAGCGGGAGTCTCACCACTGACATCCCTCATAAAATCCAGATAAGATAAACACCCCTTCTCAACCATGCGATGAGCCTTCAGGTAGGAAATCACCCTGCTAGGAATATACTCAAAAGAACCTCTCATCTCAACCCTCGGACATCCCAGCATAGCTAAGGCCACGGTCTTAACATGACAATCAAGGACAGCATGACACGGAGATAACCAATACATGCCCAATATCATATCAAAATTGATCATGCTGAGTAACAGTAGGTCCACTCGGGTCCCCCAACCTCCAATAGATATCACACACGACCGATACACACGGTCCACAACAACAATATCGCCCACCGGAGTCGACACATGAACATAGGTAACCAAAGACTCATGGGGCGTATCCAGAAAATGGGCAAAATATAAAGAAACATAGGAATATGTAGAACCAGGGTCAAATAAAGCCAAAGCATCTCAACAACAGACTGAGATAGTACTTGCGGTCAGTGCATCGGAGGGCATAGCATCTGGCATAGTGGGGAATGCGTACATACGGGCCTGACCTCCACCTGCTCGGCCTCCCCCTCTAGGGCGACCTCTAGCTGACTGACTACCACCCCTGGCTGCCTGGGCGGGTGGCGAAGTAACTGGAGCTGAAGTCGAGGGTTGGCCCCTCTGCTAAGAAGAACCACCAGGACGACGTGGACACTGCCTCTACATATGCCCAAACTCTCGACACTTAAAACAACTCCCTGGAGCTGGAGGTGGGGACTGATAGAAACCCCTGGCACCAGAATGGCCACTAGAAGAATCATGCATAGAAGAACTTTTAACTGGTGGTGCTCGAACTGCACTCTGAGCTGGGAGGGCACCAAATGAAGAACGGCCTGGCTGAGAACCACGGGGATCATGCCCTGAAGATGCACTGCTATATGCTGAAATTGTCCCCTGGAAGGAGCACCACTATAACTGCCCAATCCACGAGGCCTCTTGGCCTCCCTCTCCTCCCGCTCCTGGTGGCGAACCGACTCAATATCTCGATCAACATCAACAACCTACTCGAATGTAGCATCTGATACTCTCTCCCGGGTCATGAAAAGGCGGAGCTGATAAGTGAGGCCATCCACGAACCTCCTAAACCCCTCCCTATCAGTAGGGACCAACTCGATAGCATGACGAGCCAACTCCAAGAACCGCATCTCATACTGTATCACTGATAGCTCCCCCTGGCGCAGCTGCTCAAAAAGCCTGCGTTGCTCCTCCATGTGAGACTGGGTACATACTTCTCCAAAGAGATAGTGGAGAATTGCTACCAGGTGAGGGGTGCTAAACCAACAAGCCTACGCCTCTCAAAAGACTCTCACCAAGTGAAAGCAGCACCAGAAAACTAAAATGTATCAAATGAGACCCTACTGGTCTCCAAAATCCCAGCAATACACAATATCATCTGACACTTATCCAGAAAACCCTGGGCATCCTCGCCTTCAGCACCACTGAATATCGGAAGTTGTAGTGTACTGAATCTATCCTATCTACGCTACTCGTCCTCTGGCATAGCCGGAACCACGAAGTCCCGAACTGGAGCAACCAGCTGGGCTGGAACCGCCCCCGGTGACTGATGGCCCTGAGTAACCTGCTCAGGTGTCCGGGAAACTGGAGTCTGACTGCCTCCCCCGGCTTGAGAAGTAACGGCAACTTCCTAAGCAACGGTGGTACACACCGTCAAGATTTGAGCCAAGGTCTCCTGAAGACCCGGAATAACAATAGGCACTGCCGGTGCCTGAGCCTGTCTCGCTGGAGCATCTGCGGCGGGAATCTGATCCTGATCAGTAGGGGGATCAACTGGAACTGCCCTGGCTGCTGCACCGGCTGTCGCCCTACCTCTACCACGGCCTCGACCGCGGCCTTGACCTCGCTCTGGTCTAGCTGGTGGCTGATCATCCTGATCGGTAGCGCGAGTCCTCACCATCTGTGAGAGAAGGAAACAACAGAAGTTTTGATTTCCAGAATCAACAAAATGGCACGACAGAATTCAAGATAATGAGATTGTTCCTAAGGGTTCCGCAGCCTCTTAAAGATAAGTACAGACGTCTTCGTACCGATCCGCAAGACTCTACTAAACCTGCTCATGACCATTGAGTCCTATGTAACCTAGTCTCTGATACCAACTTGTCACGACCCCAAATCCTAAACCGGCCGTGATGGCGCCTATCGTGGAACTAGGCTAGCCAATAATCACATAATTACAGTTTCTTCCCAAAATCCCAACAATTTTCAAACATTTCATAAAATCTATAGAATTACTGAATTCATTAGGCAAAATAAACAGCCAAACAGTCTAAACCATCCCCAAAATCCAAGTCAACATTCCATGAGCATCTAAGAAATATACCAACAAGTCTACTATTATAATACAAAACCTCTTAACGAACAACTAGATACAACAAAAGAAGGGAAAATAAAGATGTTGCGGACGCTGAACAGCTACCTCTATATCCCGAACTCCGGCTCCGCATGGAATAGATGGCTAACACGCAGTATCAGCACCTGTATCTGCACACATGGGTGCAGGGAGTAATGTGAGTACACCAACTCAGTAGTAATGAAATAAATCAAGTCTAAACTGCAAAAAACACATAAAAATCAATATCATCAGTTCACAATATGCACAGCCTTTCTTTCCAACAGTATATACATAGATATATGAAATCCATTGAAAAAAATGCGTTTTCCAACAATTTCATAAATATAAATAACCGAAGGAGTTAGTGTAAAATGAAATAAATCATAAGTATCCCCTTGGGCAAAACATGAATCATAAATCGCCCCTCGGGCAGAACATCACTCAACACCTCACAGCCACTCAGTATCATCCCCCTGGGCAACCTCATTGTAACTCATGCCTCCCAATCACTCATTGCTCGGCACTCAGCACTCGCACTCAATTAGTACCTGCGCTCATTAGGGTTGTGTACAGACTCCGGAGATGCTCCTTCAGCCCAAGCGCTAATATCAAGCCACCTCGTGGCGTATCATATCCTCACAATCAGGCCCTCGGCCTCACTCAGTGAGATCCTCTCAAAAGCCCCTCGGGCGTATCAGTAAAAACGGGGTACTCGATCCAAAACATCAATTTTATATCTCAAAATAGTGTAAATAAGGCTGAGTTTCAAAAATAGTTAAGCACAATATGACTGAGTGTAAATCATAAATCAACAGTGAGGAAATAGCAGTAAAAAGCCCCCGATGGGTCTAAAAAAGTCGGAACGAGCCCCCAAACATGGCTTATAGCCCAAATATAGCAATAGTCTTTAGAACACAATTTAACATATGATTTAGAATAAAATACGCAACTCAATAGTTGTTGCGGAGAGGACCAAGTCCAATCCATAAATCAGTGCGCGCCACATACTCGTCATCCGACATGTGCGCCATTCTAAAACATTGAGAAATATGAAGTCCGGGGTTTCATACCCTCAGGACAAGATTTATAACCATTACTTACCTCTACGGGGCCACAATACTAATCTGTGATGCTCTTGCCCCTCAAATCGTCTTCCGATTGCTCTGAATCTAACCAAAACTAGATTAATATTATCAATATATGCTAAAGGATCAAAACCCAATCGAAAACTATCAATTTATACAAAATTCTCGAAATTAGGCCAAACCCGAGCCCCGAGCCTACATCTCGGAATTCGATAAAATTTACATCACTAGAATCCTCGTCCTCCCACGATTCTATACATACCAAGAACACTAAAATCGGACAACAATTGCCCACTCAATTCCTCAAAAGAAAATGCCAAACTTCTTCCCATTTTTCCCAACTTTTCTACTTAATTTCCTCAACTTTCAAGCTTGATCCGGCACAAAATAACATAGAGACGAGTTTTATGATCCGGGAACTTACCTCTACTGAAGACCTTCGAACTTCCCCTTCAATTTGCTCTCAACCTAGCTCAATCCGCATGCAACAATGGATGAAATGCCAAAATATTCGCGGAGGAACCTACTTATACTATTCTGCCTAGTTAATCCGTACCTGCGGACAATTCCTCGCACCTGCGGTCCCAGGTGCGCACCTGCAAAATCCCACTAACAGTTCAAACTTCGCACCTGCGATACCCTTTTCGCACCTGCGGCCTTGCAGGTGCGTCCCATGCTTCGCACCTGCGGATTCCTCCTGTCTAGCCTATCTTCGCACCTACGCAAGGTCCTTCGCACCTGCGGCTCCCCATCCGCAGGTGAGGCCACACCAGAAGATTAACACCAGTAGCTATTTGGTGCAATTTTCCTAAGTTCAAACCTACGCTAACCATCCGAAATCAATCTCGAGCCCCTCGGGGCCCCAACAAAACATACCAACACACCCTCATAGCATCATTCAAACTTAGTCGAGCCTTCGAAACACCAAAAACAACACGAAAACATAAAAATTACATCAAATTTAAACCTATGAAATTTAAAACTTCTAAATTTCGCCAATGATGCCAAAACCAACCAAAACACATCCGATTGACCTGAAATTTTGCACACATATACAAAATGACATTATGAACCTGCTCCAACTTCCAGAATCTCATTCCGACCCCGATAGCTTATTTTCCACTACCGACCGTAAATCGCCAAAAACTAACTTTCGCCAATTCAAGCCTAATTCTACATAGGACATCAAAACTTCATTCCGAACACACTTCTAAGTCCCAAATCACCTAACAAAGCTATCCGAGCCATAAAATCCGCATCCCGAGGTCCTTTACCAATAAGTCAACTCTTAGTTGACTTTTTCAGCTATTAAGCTAATTTAAGAGACTAAATGTCTCAATTCTCACCACGACCACTCCGAAACTGAATCAACCGACCCAACACAACATAAATAAGCTAAGAAATATATAGTAAAGCAAAAACGGGGGAAACGGGGCTAATCTCATGGAACGACCGGCCGGGTCGTTACAATAAATTAATGATATTAAACTAATTATGATTAGATTCGAGCGGGTTAGAGGCAAATTCGAAAGGAAAAATGGTAATTGAGCAGTAAGTGGCCTGCCAATTTGAGGTAAATGCTTGGTTTAACCTTGACTTGAGGGAATAGGAATCTCCACTTAAATGCTAAGTGAATTGCATCTGTGTGGTGTATATGTGAGGTAACGAGTATCTATGAACCACTAAAATTATTGTTGAACATGGTCCCTTCCTTGTTTCCAATTTATTTGATTCCTGGCTTAAACTATTTTTATGATAATTGATACCTCCATGTCTAATTGTTTTCGTCGACTTGCTGTCAAGTATTGTTCTTAGTATTTTGGAAGTATTGATTGTTCCCTTGGTTTCATGGTGATACATAAATCTTGAATTGGATGACATTGTTTTACGATTCGTATATATATTCCGGTTGGTTTCATTGTGAAATGATAATTGATGAAGTTCAGTTGTACAGCTATTTGTTTAAAATTATTGAGACAAGAATATTATGAAAGGTTTTGACCTGAATTGTGGAAATTTTATAAATAAAGTGATGTGATTGTATGGTGGGAGCGGGTTGCACACTGCAACAAGGATTAATAAGGGTGGACAGGTGGGATCAGGTTGCACGCCGCAACGGGAGAAATAAGGGTGATATATAGATGGAGGAGCAATAAGGGTTGACAGGTGAGAGAGGGTTACGCACCGCAACAAGGAGAGATAAGGGAGAATATTTATGTTTTACTGATTTTCAAAAATAAGGATTTGGAAAAACTCCGGTTTTATTAAAAAGGTTTTCATACTCTGATTTTTTACTGTGATTTAAATTGAAACTTGAAAATTTTGAGGAGTTGATTATAGCTGATATCTGAAAAGAGTTATCCGAGTTGTTTTTATTTTACTTTTGCAAGTAACTAGTTATTTAGTTTATTATTATAATTTCCTTCTTGCTTTATTATATATTGTTCACAGGTTATATTGTTAATGCCCCGCCGTAGCCTCGTCACTATTTCGTCGAGGTTAGGCTCGGAACTTACTCAGTACATGGGGTCGGTTGTACTGATACTACACTCTGCACTCTTTTGTGCAGATCCAGGTACCTGCTAGAGTTAGGATATTTTAGTAGTTGACATCATCGTTCGGAGACACGAGGTAGATCTGCTGGCGTCCGCAGATACCTAGAGTCTTCTCTTAATTCTGTAGACACTGTTTTATTACATTCAAAAAGAGATATATAATTCTTTCATCCTATTATTTGTAGTATCCTTTAATAGTTCATGAATTGTGACACCAGACCCTGGGTAGTTATATAGTTGGTTTTAGTTCGTGGTTTGTTTCATCGTATCGAATATTATTCCTGATTACATTTATTGGAAATTATTAGATTTAGTTTATTTTAAATTGCCTCATTGTGTTTAAGTAAATATCAAAGGAAAATGTCTAATCAAGTTCTAACATTGGCTTGCCTAGAAAGTGTGGTGTTAGGCGCCATTACGATCCCATGGGTTGGGAATTTGGGTCTTGATAAGTTCGTATCAGAGCACTAGGTTGCATAGGTCTCACAATTCACGAACAAGCTTGATAGAGTCTGAGGGGTCGGTACAGAGACGTCTGTACTTATCTCTCAGAGGCTATGATGTTAGGAACAAACTCAATTTTTTTTTGCTATGTCGTGCGATCCTTGGTATCTCAAATACTGATTAAACTATTATACTCTCTCGCAGATGGCGAGAACACGTGCTTCTTCTTCCGCAAACCAACAATCCGGTCTTCCAGCAGCAGCAACTCCTATTAGGGGCAGAGGCCGAGGCCACGTCAGAGGTCGAGGCAGGGGGTGGACTCAGCCCGTTGCTCATACTACAGCCCCAGCTGCGGAGCCCCAGATTGAGATTGATGGGGGATCTAGCTCAGACCGTTCCAGCTGGACAAGCTCAGGTCCCAGAGCGGTTTATTGCTACCTCGGTGCTTCAGGATGCTTTGGTCCGATTAGTGGGCCTTATGGAGAGTGTAGCCCAGAATGGTGCACTCCCTGTTGCAGCAGTCGTACCTCAGATCCAGACCCCAGCAGCCAACCTAGTTGGGGTAGTTCTGACAGTTACTACAACCCTGATTGCTGAGGAGGCAGCTATGACTTTTGATGCGTTGTGGAGATTGGACAGGTTTATCAAGCTTTTCCCTGTTCACTTCAGCGGTGCTACTTCAGAGGATCCTCAGGAATGTCTGGACAGCTGTCATGAGGTTCTTCGTAATATGGGTGTTTTGGAGACCAATGGGGTCGACTTTGCCGCGTTTCAGATGACTGGTTCCGCCAAGAAATGGTAGAGGGATTATTTGTTGACTAGACCAGCTGGGTCACCTACTCTGACTTGGGATCAGTTTTCTCACCTCTTTTTGGAGAAATTTTTGCCTATCACTACCAGAGAAGAGAAGCGTCGTCAGTTTGAGCGTCTTCAACAGGGCGGAATGACAGTTACCCAGTATGAGAATCGCTTCGTGGATTTGGCTCAGCATGCTATTCTTTTATTGCCCACAGAGAGGGAGAGGGTTAGGAGATTTATTGAGGGCCTTTCCCAGCCCATCAGGTTGCAGATGGCTAAGGAGACAGGGACTGATATTTCATTTCAGGATGCGTCCAATGTGGCCAGGAGAGTTGAGATGGTTATCGGGATGGGAGGTCAGGGGTTAGACAAGAGACCTCGCCATTCCGGTAGATTTAACGGTGCCTCGTCTGGAGGCGGATATACTCAGGGTTGAGGCCATTCTTCTAGTCCATTTAATTCAGCACTTCAGATATCCCATGGTGCCTCAGGTGATCGTGGCTCTTACTTGCCTTATTATGATCAGTCAGCCCCTATCAGAGCACCTCCTCTTCAGAGTTATTATCATGGTCAGCCGGTTCGTCAGGGTCAGCCTCAGTATCAGGATGGGTGTTATGAGTGTGGTGAGTATAGGGACATTTGGAGATCTTATACGAAATTTTTGGGTAATCAGCCTCAGTACTAGAATTCTCATGCTATAGTTCTGGCACTAGCTGCAGCACCACCTGCCTAGCCAGCCATGGGTAGGGGTCAGGTAGTCAGAGGTGGAGGTCAGCATGCTAGAGGTGGAGGCCAACCCGCTTGAGGTAGCGGCCAGCCCGTTAGAGGTGGAGGACCACCTGTCAGGGTTCCTCCCGGTGACCCAGTTCAGGGTGGTGGGGCCCAGCCCCAATTATATGTATTTCCAGCCAGACCCGAGGTGGAGTCCTCCGATGCAGTTATCACAGGTACCATTTCAGTTTGTAATAAAAATGCTTCAATTTTGTTTGATCTGGGGTCTACTTATTCTTATGTGTTATACTATTTTGCCTCGTATTTGGTTGTGTCCCGCGATTCTTTGAGTGTCCTTGTTTATGTGTCTACGCCGGTGGGGGATGTTATTGTTGTAGATCATGTGTATTGTTCGTGCGTAGTCATTATTGAGGGTCTTGAAACTAGCGTAGACCTGTTGCTTCTTGACATGGTCGATTTTGATGTCATATTGGGAAAGGATTGGTTGTCACCTTATCATGCCATCTTGGACTGTCAGGCCAAGACAGTTACTTTAGCTTTGTCGGGATTGCCTCGGCTAGATGGAAAGATCCTGGTCATTCTCCCAGTAGAGTGATTTCTTATGCCAAGGCTCGTCGTATGGTTGAGAAAGGATGTTTGACTTATTTGGCTCATATCCGTGATTCTGATGCCGAGATTTCTTCAGTAGAGTCAGTGCCTATTGTTCGGGAGTTTCTCGAAGTGTTTCCTACAGACCTGATGGGGATGCCACCCGATAGGGATATCGATTTTTGTACTGATGTTGCTCTGAGCACTCAGCCCATTTCTATGCCTCCATACAGGATGGCCCCACCAAAATTGAAAGAACAGTTGCAAGACCTTCTTAATAAAGGTTTCGCCAGGCCTAGTGTCTCGCCCTGGGGTGCACCGATTTTGTTTGTAAAGAAGAAGGATGGATCGATGAGAATGTGTATAGATTACCGGCAATTGAATAAAGTTACTATCAAAAAAAAGTATCCATTGCCGAGAATTGATGATTTATTTGATCATCTTCAGGGTGCCAGTGTGTTTTCGAAAATTGATCTGAGATCGGGCTACCATCAGTTGAATATTAGGGCATCCGATGTTCCTAAAACAACCTTTCGGACAAGGTATGGGCACTATGAATTTTTGGTGATGTCTTTTGGCTTGACTAATGCCCCAGCAACCTTTATGGATTTGATGAATCGAGTTTTCAAGCCTTATCTGGATTCCTTCGTAATTGTGTTCATTGACGATATTCTTATATACTCCCGCAGTCAGGAGGATCATGAGCAGCACCTCCGTATAGCACTCCAGACTTTGAGGGATAATCAGTTGAATGAAAAAATTTCAAAGTGTGGATTCTGGTTAGATTCAATAGCTTTCTTGGGTCACGTCGTATTAGCAGAGGGTATTCAGGTTGATTCTAAGAAAATAGAAGCAGTCAAGAACAGGCCTAGACCCACTTCAGCCACAGAAATCAGGAGCTTCTTGGGTTTGGCGGGATATTACCGTTGTTTTATGGAGGGGTTCTCGTCTATAGAAGCCCCGATGACAAGATTGACTCAGAAGGGTGCCCCATTTAAATGGTCGGACGAGTGTGAGGCAAGCTTCCAGAAGCTCAAGACAGCCTTGACTTCAACACCAGTATTGGTGTTACCCACAGGTTCAGGATTTTTCACGGTATATTATGATGCTTCCTATGTTGGGTTGGGAGCGATATTGATGCAAGAGGGAAGGGTGATAGCACATGCATCTCGGCAGTTAAAGATTCATGGGAAGAATTATCATGTCCATGACTTAAAGTTGGTAACCATTGTTCATGCATTGAAAATATGGAGGCATTATCTTTATGGCGTGCCATGTGAGGTTTACACGGATCATCGTAGCCTCCAATACTTGTTCAAGCAAAAGGATCTTAATTTGAGACAGAGGAGATGGCTATAATTATTGAAAGATTACGACGTCACTATATTGTATCATCTAGGAAAGGCCAATGTGGTGTCTGATGCATTGAGTAGGAAGGCAGTAATTATGGACAACCTTGTATGAATTCCAGTTGGTGAGAGACCATTAGCTTAAGATATTCAGACGTTGGCTAATCAGTTCGTGAGGTTGGATATTTCGCCCAACCATGTTTTAGCTTGTACAGTTGCTCGGTCTTCCTTATTCGATCGTATCAGAGATCGGCAGGATGATGACCCGCACTTGATGGTCCTTCGAGACACTGTTCGGCACGGTGGTGCCAAGAAGGTTATAGTTGGAGATGATGGTGCTTTGAGGATGCAGGTTGTGTGCCTAATGTTGATGTCCTTCGTGAGTTGATTCTTGAAGAAGCTCACAGTTCTATGTATTCTATTCACCCGAGTGCTGCCAGGATATACTAGGACCTGCGGCAGCACTACTGGTGGCGAAGGATGAAAAAGGATATTGTTGCTTATGTGGCTCGTTGTTTGAATTTCCAACATGTGAAATATGAGCATCAGAGACCCGGTGGTTTACTTCAGCAGATAAAGATTCCTGAGTGGAAGTGGGAGCGTATCACTATGGACTTCTTTGTTTGACTCCCACGGACTTAGGGGAAGTTCGACGTCATTTGGGTTATTGTGGATAGGTTGACTAAATCAGCACATTTCATTCCAATGGCAAGTACTTACACTTCGGAGCGGTTGGCAGAGATATATGCTCAAGAGATTGTTTGCCTTCACGGTGTGGCCGTGTCTATCATTTTTTATCGAGGTATGCAGTTTAGCTCGCACTTTTAGAGGGCAGTTCAACGAGAGTTGGATACCCGAGTTGAGTTGAGCACAACATTTCATCCTTAGACGGACGGGCAGTTCGAGCGTACTATTCAGATTCTAGAGGATATGCTCTGCGCTTGTGTTATTGACTTTGGAGGTTCTTGGGATCAATTCTTGTCGTTAGTGGAGTTTGCCTACAATAATAGTTATCATTCGAGCATTCAGATGGCTCCCTATGAGGCATTATATGGTAAATGGTGTAGATCGCCAATTGGGGGGGTTTGAGCCGGGATAGACTCGGTTATTGGGTACAGACTTAGTTCAAGAGGCCTTAGATTAGATCAAGATTATATAGGATTGACTTCGTGCAGCTCAGTCTAGGCAAAAGAGTTACGCCGATCGTAAGGTTCGGGATGTGGCATTCATGGTTGGAGAGAGAGTATTACTTCGGGTATCGCCCATGAAGGGTGTCATGATATTTGGGAAGAAGGGCAAGTTGAGCCCTAGGTATATCGGACCATTTGAGATTCTTGATAGAGTGGGGGAGGTAGCTTATAGACTTGTGTTGCCTCTAGGGTTATCCTCCGTTCATCCGGTATTTCATGTATCTATGCTCCGGAAATATCATCGTGACCCGTCCCACGTGTTAGATTTCAGCTTTGTCCAATTGGACAAAGATTTGACTTATAATGAGGAGGAGCCGGTAGTCATTCTAGACCGGCAGCTTCGTCATTTGAGATCAAGAGTTACCCTTCAGTTTGAGTGCAGTGGAGGGGTCAGCCTGTTAAGGTAGCTACTTAGGAGTCCGAGTCGGACATGCAGAGTAAATATCCCCACTTGTTTGCCAGTTCAAGTAATTTCCTATGTCCGTTCGAGGACGAACGTTTGTTTTAGAGGTGGAGATTGTGATGACCCAAAGGGTCATCTTATAAACTAAGACTCCATTCCAGGCTCATTGGCCTTAAAAATATTAATTTATTTACCTCGATTTGCGTGTGCAATCCGGACGTGAAACTGGAAAGATTTTATGTGAAAATATGAGAAATAATAATTTTTGGAATTTAAAATTTGGTTTTAGTTGACTTGGTTCAACATTTTGAGTGAACGGACCCAGATCCATGTTCTGGCGATCCCGGGAGGTCCGCAGTAAAATATGGGACTGGGGCGTATGCCCGGAATTGAATTCCGAGGTCCCTAGCTTTAGAGATCAATTTTTGAAGAAAATTATTATGTTGGATTTTTAAGGAAATAAATAAATGAATTAATGTTTGAACTCATTGGTATCGAGCCCGTATTTTGGTTTCGGATCTTGATACAGGTTTGTTATGATATTTAAGTCCTATCTGTGAAATTTGGTAAGAATCGGAATTTATTTGACGTGATTCGGATGTCCGGTTGAAAAATAGTGAAAGTTAAGTGTTCTTGAGAAAAATCATGAGTTTTGAGGTTAAATTCATAGTTTTAGATGTTATTTTCGTGATTTGATCACACGACCAAGTCCGTATGATGTTTTTAGACTTGTGTGCATGTTTGATTTAGAGCCCCGCGGGCTCAGGTGAGTTTTGGATAGGCTACGGGATGTTTTGGACATGTTAAAGTCTGTTGTTTTTGTTGTTCCAGTGCACAGTCAATTTGTTCTTCGCGTTCGTGTTACTCCACTCGTGAATGCATAGATTATAGGTGCACTGGGGTATTTTTGTTCTTCACGAACGCGGAGCTCAGGACGCTAACGCGAAGTACTGGTGGGTTAAAGCTTTGTGAACGCGTTCTGGCCCACGTGAACGCGCTGTGTAAATGGGCCTAGGCAATGAGGAGTCGCTTACTCTATGCGAACGCGGCCACCTGGTCGCGAACGCGAAGGCCCCTGGGATTATCCCTATGAGAATGCGTCCCATTCTAAATGAACGCGAAGGCCAACGGGCCTGACTCATCGCGAACGCGGCAGGCCCATCGCGAACGTGATGAAGGCCTGCCCAGTCATATAAAACAGCTTTCAAAAATTGGGCAGAACCTATTTTCTTCATATTTTCGAACTACAAAGACCTAGAGGCAATTTTCTTCACACAAATACATCCCAAAAGTGTTGGTAAACAATTCTAAACTCTTCTCTTTCAATTACCTAATGTTTTTCATCAATTTTCAATCAAAAATCAAGAATTTTCACGGTAGAAATTGGGGGTTTGGGTAGAATTAAAGAATTTTGCAAAAATAGAATTTTGTAAAAATGGAATTTTGACCATGAATTGGGGTCGGATTTCAAAACTAATTGCATATTCAGGCTCGGGGGTGAATGGGTAAACGGAATTTGGTTTGAACCCCGAGTTTGGACCAAGCGCACCCAGGGTCGGGTTTAAACTTTTTTTTTATAAAACTTAGAAAAATAATGATTTTACAATAAAGTTAGTTCCTTTAGCATAAATTAATGATATTAAACTAATTATGATTAGGTTCGAGCGGGTTAGAGGCAAATTCGAAAGGAAAAGCGGTAATTGAGCAGTGAGTGGCCTACCAATTTGAGGTAAGTGCTTGGTTTAACTTTGACTTGAGGGAACAGGAATCCCCATTTAAATGCTATGTGAATTTGCATGTGTGTGGTGTATAGGTGAGGTGACGAGTATCTATGCACCACTAAAATTATTGTTGAACATGGTCCTTCCTTGTTTCCAATTTATTTGATTCCAGACTTAAATTGTTTTTATGATCATTGATACCTCCATGTCTAATTGTTTTCGTCGACTTGTTGTCAAATATTGTTCCCAGTATTTTGGAAGTGTTGATTGTTCCCTTGGTTTCATGGTGATACATAAAGCTTGAATTGGATGACATTATTTTACGATTCGTATATATATTTCGGTTGGTTTCATTGTGAAAGTATAATTGATGAAGTTCATGAGTTGTACAACTATCTGTTTAAAATTGTTGAGACAAGAATATTGTGAAAGATTTTGACCTGAATTGTGAAAATATTATAAATAAAGTGATGTGATTTTCTGGTGGGAGAAAGTTGCACGCCGCAACAAGGAGTAATAAAGGTGGACGGGTGGGATCGGGTTGCACGCCGCAACAGGAGAAATAAGGGTGATATATATATATAGGGAGGAGTAATAAGGGTGGACAGGTGGGAGCGGGTTGCGCGCCGCAACAAGGGGAAATAAGGGAGAATATTTATGTTTTACTGATTTTAAAAAATAAGGATTTAGAAAAACTCCGATTTTATTAAAAAGGTTTCATACTCTGATTTTTTACTGTGATTTAAATTGAAACTTGAAAATTTTGAGGAGTTGATTATAGCTGATATCTGAAAAGAGTTATCCGGGTTGTTTTTATTTTATTGTTGCAAGTTACGGGTTGTTTAGTTTATTATTATTATTATTATTATTTCTTCTTGATTTATTATATATTGTTCACGTGTTATATTGTTAATGCCCCGCCTTAGCTTCGTCACTACTTCGTCGAGGTTAGGCTTGGCACTTACTCAGTACATGAGGTCGGTTTTACTGATACTACACTCTGCACTCTTTTGTGTAGATCAAGGTACCGGTCAGAGTTAGGAGATTTTAGTAGCTGACATCATCATTCAGAGACACGAGGTAGATCTGCTGGCATCCGCAGATTCCTGGAGTCTTTCTCTTAATTCTATAGACACTATTTTATTACATTCAAAAATAGATATATAATTCTTGCAGCCCATTATTTGTAGTATTCTTTAGTAGTTCGTGAATTGTGACACCAGACCCTGGGTAGTTATATAGTTGGTTTTAGTTCGTGGTTCGTTTCATCATATCAAATATTATTCCTGATTACATTTATTGGAAATTATTAGATTTAGTTTATTCTAAATTGTCTCATTGTGTTTAAGTAAATATTCAAAGGAAAATGGCTAATCAAGTTCTAACATTGGCTTGCCTAGAAAGTGTGGTGTTAGGCGCCATCACGATCCCGTGGGTTGGGAATTTGGGTCATGACACTAACTTTTATTTACTCTCTTGACTAGATCTCTCGGTACCTAGAAACTATAGGCTGGAAGATATGCCACTAATGACACCGCTATCCTTCCTGGTTAGTGAATCCCAACGCTTCTAGCCCTCTATATGAAGTATGGATTATTCACAATCTTCTGCACCTGAGTATCTTGTACGTTGTTCAGCTTTACCTTACTTACCTTAAAATATTGCCTCGCCTCTTCTATTCCTTTCATAACCTCCCTTCCATATAGGTATAATTCACCTCTACAACTTGAAGCTCTATTATAATACTTGCACCTCTAGTGCATACACAATCCGGTGGGAGCTTTATACTGACTTCTTATGAGGCTGGTACTCTTCTAACTTGCTTTATCGTAGAGTCTTTATAGAGGTTGTTATACTATCTCTCTTGAATCATATTAAGAGTGATCCAGATATGTCCTCAATCATAATTTCTATATATTTCTTGGTCCAATAACCAGACTCCCGATTTACTTCGTTGATGTAACTCTTTAGTTTCCTCTTCCTCTTGATCAACCTTTATGTAGGCTTAAGCTATCTTCCGATCTGTGGCTCATGGTATTAGTTACTACTTTAGCCTTTCATAGACTCTATGGAATATCCGTGATAAATCGTCTAACAATTCAATGCCTTGTCTATGACCTGGACTCAATTCTTTCTTTTAACTTATACCAGAGTCTTCTACGATTGTATGATTGCCAACATATATGTTGCATGGATAATACTCCAAAACTTTATGTGTATTCGTAACGTAACTAACTCTGGATCATTTATCGAATAATTCCTTGCTTTCCTTCTCAACTTTCTTTAAATGTAAGAAATTACTTTTCCTATCGCTCCGCCACTTGTTGCATGAGTACTTGGCGTAACTAACCCATATGATCTTGAATATCACTTTTCAATTTTTTTCTCCTTCCTGTTCATTAGCCACGATAGGTGCCACTTTCTTATGAAGTGCATACAATGTTGTAGTGAGACTGTTGTTATAAGACCATTTCCTCTTTAGGTCACTGAGCTTAGGTTGAAGCCTTATTTCTTATTTCCTCAGCTAGTCTTTCATTGTAATACTTAGGGAGGACCCTCTGACTCTTGTAAAGTTGCGAGCTTATTACATCATATAGTCGACGGAATTTTTTATGTCCTTCCTCGCCTATAAATATTCGTAGTTACTTACCTCCACACCTTTGTTCTTGTAGGGTTGCTTCTGAACTAATATTTTGACTGTCTTCCCAGTGGCATTCTCTTGTATTTCTGTAATGCTCATACGGTACTTTTAGCTACCCCAACTCCTATCTGAATATTTCTCAAGGGTCACGATGTCATATATGCGAGACTGAATTCCCCGTGTTGGGGTTCACTATGTTTATATTGCACGATATATTGATTTGTTTGTATCCTCTTGTCTAGTCATAACTAGGCTCCACTACTAACTACTCATTGGCCCATTCTCATATCAATATTCCGCATTATCTTTCTTGGGTTATTTCCTTTGTCTTAACTTACGTCTCGCACTGGCTCCTTATCTATCAATAACATCTCGGGCAGGAACCCTTACTTCCTCTCCTTGACGCCGTGTTTACATAATGTTCTGGAATCGTAGCATATCTGCAGGATTTAAATAAGGGCAATCTCATTCCTTTCTCATTTGTATCGGATTCTTCCTTTACCATTCCATAGTTACTAGAACCACTTAATTCTGACTTAATGTCACATCACTCCATATTCTCCCCTTTAGGGGAGTACTAAGATTTAGAGCTACGATGATCTACCTATAGATGTTTTACCTCTTCCTCTTAGGCGTCTTTTCACATCAATGATGATCCTTACTCGCGTTGTGGTAATCCTTATGCACCAAGGATAACGAAATTCCTTACTCAAAAGGGTGACACTTATTGTAACTGGCACACATAGTCCCTTAAGCTTCACTTTGCTCACATTGCTTGCTTTGGGGAAGCGTCTTCCTGAATGACCTTTAAAGGTTATTCTTCTGTCGTCCATACTATTATCGCTGGTATGCAATCTCTGAAATTCTCATGATGCCGACTATTATCAAATCACTAAGTCTCTAATTCATGTTTAGTTTATCTTGTTTACCAGTCCGTACTGATTTCTATTACTCTGGGTTCTAACTTTTCCTTTTGGTAATCGCATTGGAGTCACGAACTTACTCGAAATGAGGATATGACTTTATGGCCTATACGATTTTGCTGCCTCAAGGCCAGTCACCTCTTGTCTTTTCCTTCACTTGACTATAGACACTGTAATACTGTCATTTTTATCTACCGTTGTATCACATCTTACTCATAATGCTTCATTATCTCTCTTCTTATTTCCCTGCTAATATTTTTGTGTATCACTTTATTCTGAAAACTTCAACAAGATATTCTTTGTTGTTAGCTCCCCTTACACCATCCACTAGCTCTTTGGGTTGCCTAACATTCTCGCTTTACTAGGGATATGAGCCATATTAAGGTAATATTTATACCCTATAGGATTCCAGTGCCTGACTTTGTAAAAAAATAGTTTTTTTTGTTTTGAACACTCTAGTATTCATATCTAGCTATATTATTCTAGAGTGCACCATCTGGGTGTCTCACATGAAGATCTATTAGCACATTTGCAATGTCCTTTGGAAATGTCAACTAACATAAATAAACCATCCACCATTTTGGGGTTACTCTAACCGCAGCCCGATCCTGATATCCCGTCCTTCTCTTAAACCATATATGTTATCTCCCATAGGGCATAACTGAGTTTGGTGTGGTCAATTGTACATATCTCTATCACTGTTGAAGGTAACTCAAAATGCTTATATATCTCTTCTTGAATTGTAGATAATGACCATCTTCACTAACTGGGTACCTCGTACCCTTCTTCATCTTGCTTCTTTTACTTGTTGAAACTTGTACCTTCTGATTCTCTCATTGCTTTTTACCATATGGGTGGATAGATATTCTTGCCAAGGCTCCTTATCAAGAAGCTTACACATCTTAGTACACACATGGTTTGTTGAAGACCTCACATTTACTCATCATAAGCATGATGCAAAATCGAGTCCCTCTGTCTTAACTCTTCCACATGCAATCTCTTACCAACTGTCTTTTGGATGTAGGTATCGTCTTATTACGAATAAAATAGAATTTAGGAATTTGTATTCCTAAGAATGAGCTCTACCACACGATCTAAAGTAAGAAGAAAGAGTGACAGTCCTAAATGCCTTGTAGCCTTCTACTTATAAGTGTGGTGCACAACACACCCATAAACAAGACTCTACTAGACACGACTTGTAGACTCCCCAGGACAGAACTGCTTTCATACCACTTTTGTCACGATCCAAACCAATGGACCGCGACGGGCACCAGGTACCTTACTCAACCGAGTACCAACGTAATGTATCTTTCGTATCATACTACCATAGGTAAATTATCGAAAAGGCTAATATGAGATAACTAGAATGAAACATGAGTGAATACTCAACATAGGATGATCCAACATGTAATACAAACTGATACATATGACATACGGTCCTATGAGACCAAATGATCACCCGTACACTGAACATAGGCCGATAAGGCCATATAATCTTCATATACATGACATCTGTCTACAAGCCTTTAAGAGTACATAATTATCATAAGGGTCGGGACAAGGCCCCGCCATACTAACTAATACATATCCAAATCATACTGACCAAATAGGCAACTCCGGAGCAAATGGAGCGCACCAACACCTTGTGTTGAGGTGATAGCTTACTTAGAGGACTCTCAACATGCCTATCGGGATCTGCGGGCATGAAATGTAGCGTCCCCAGGCAAAAGGGATGTCACTACAAATAATGTACCGAGTATGTAAGGAATGAAATTAGTAAATAAAAGACATGAGAGAAACATGGAGTAAAAGGCTCAACATGTAAGTCTGAATAACTCTTGAAACATTTAATATTGATAATGTCATGCACATGTGTATAAATGTCATACCATGCATAGGTATATGCATTCATAACATCATCAAGCCTTTGAGGGCATCCCATCATATCATCTCGGCCACTGTGGGCAAATCATCAACGTATACCAGCTGATCAGCTGGTGGTGCGTATATGTCATAAGACCATTATGCCTTTGATTAATATCATGAAGTAAACTTTATCAACTTACGTATTTTTTGAGACCCATGAACAGATGATAGAATAATAGGACACAAGGGGAATCAAGAATATAAGCATCTCTAGCATTTTTATGAATAGAGTCATTTATGGAAGTCGTGCATTTTCTCGTTTCGTTTGTACGTATGGATCATGCCAAAAGGAAAGAAGGTATAGCCTTAACATACGTGAACCTATTCTCTTGAAAATCCCTCTAACACACGTCTTTTGCGAAGAACATGTAATGACAGATCGAATTACGGAAAAAATCCGTATGATATTCTTGAGAAAGATTGTACCGTACCCTCTTAGAATCGTGATTTTAAGTTGTTGCAGTTTCATATGAATTGCTGAGCTTCATCTGTTGCTTTTGTTGAAGATCTTATATAAACTTCTTGTTTTGAGGTTTCATTCGTTCCTTTCTTTTGAAGTTCTAATACATCTCCCTTTAATTAATTAGAGAGGTGGATTTTAACCTTGAGAGTGAGACCCACTTTAGAGATTACTTAGACACAAATTCCCCTAACATATGCCAACTAGTAACCTAAAATCAAGAGTCACAAATTGAATGTTGAGTCTCATTTAACTTGTTGCCACGTGAGTTCATCAAACTTTATCCAACTTTATCCAAAGATTTGAATTAATCACCCAACAATTCCTTGATTAACTAGTTAATCTCCCATTAACCAATAACTAACCAATTACCCACATAATTAAGAATTATCTAAAATTACTTAAAATATTACTTACGTTTAACACACTCTATATATCTTACTATCATGGTCATGTGGTACCTTGTATGGCACAAGTCCATAAATACTGGGTATTATAGCTCGGACCATATTTTATCTCAAAATGTCAAACTTCCACGAAACTAATTTTCTTTGATTCGCTTACCCTCTCACCTTTACGAACTTTTTTGAAATAGCATAATACTTTTAACCTCAAAAATAATCTTATTCCCGAGCTTACGTCGATTAGCTTACGACGAAACTTTAACGTACGAAAATGCGGGATGTAACATCTCATTTCCGAGCTTATACCAATTTACTTATGGCATACTTCCACGTACAAAAGCATGGGGTGTAACAACGCCATAAGTAAGTTGATTGAAGCTCGAAAATGAGATGTTACATCCCGTATTTTCATATGTTAAAGTTTCGTCGTAAGTTAATCGATGTAAGATCGGGGCTGAGATTATTTTGAGATTATAATTGTGAAGGTGAGAGGGTAAGAAAATTGAAAAAAATGAATTTAGTCAAAGTTTGATATTTTGAGATAAAATATGGTCAAAGCTACAATATTCCAAATTTATGGACTAGTGTCATACAAGGTACCACATGACCATGATAGTAAGGTTTACAAAGTATGTTAAAAGTGATTAGTATTTTAAGTAATTTGAGATAATTCTCAATTATGTGGATAATCGGGTAATTATGGATTTTTAGTGGGAGATTAACTAAGTAATTAAGCTATTAAATAATTAAGTTTTTTGGATAAGCTTAATAACTCCCCCCCCCCCCCC
>ML377675.1:2204-14501 GCA_005239525.1 Nicotiana knightiana | reverse complement strand
AGGAAGTTGAAGATTCATGAGAAGAACTATCCAGTGCATGATTTGGAGTTGGCAGCCATTGTCGCACTATCTGCATGGCGTGGCATGTGAGGTGTTCACGAATCATAAGAATCTTCAGTACCTGTTCAAGCAAAAGGAGTTGAATTTGAGGCAGAGAAGGTGGTTGGAGCTGTTGCAAGATTATGATATTACCATCTTATATCACCCGGGGAAGGCCAATGTGATGGCCGATGCTTTGAGTAGGAAGTCAGCTAGTATAGGCGGTCTTGTTTTTATTCCGGTCAGTCAGAGGCCGCTTGCTTTGGATGTTCAAGCTTTGGCCAATAAATTTGTGAGGTTGGATATTTCTGAGCATAATCGAGTGTTGGCTTGTACGGTCGCTCGTTCTTCATTATTGGAGCGTATCCGTGATCGGTAGTTTGATGATCACCATTTGTGTGTCCTTAGGGACATGGTGCAGCGCGAAGGTGCCAAGCAGGTGACCTTAGATGATGATGGTGTTTTGAGATTACAGGGGCGAGTTTGTGTGCCCAATGTTGATGGGATTCGAGAGTTGATTTTAGAGGAGGCCCAAAGTTCTCGGTACTCTATTCATCCGGGTGCCGCGAAGATGTATCAGGATTTGCGGCAGCATTATTGGTGGCGTAGAATGAAGAAGGATATTGTGGCATATGTGGCGCGGTGTTTGAATTGTCAATAAGTTAAGTATGAGCATCAGAGGCCTGGTGGTCTATTTCAGAGGATTGAGCTTCCCGAGTGGAAGTGGGAGAGGATCGCTATGGACTTCGTTACTGGACTTCCGTTGACCCGGAAGAAGTTCGATGCAGTTTGGGTCATTATTGATAGGCTGACCAAGTCAGCGCATTTCATTCCTGTGGCAGTTTCCTATTCATCCGAGAGGTTAACTGAGATCTATATCCGGGAGATTGTTTGCCTTCATGGTGTGCTGGTATCTATCATTTCGGACCGGGGCGCACGGTTTACCTCGCGTTTCTGGGGGGCAGTTCAACGAGAGTTAGGCACCCAGGTGGAGTTGAGCACAATATTTCATCCTCATATGGATGGGAAGTCCGAGTGGACTATTCAGATATTGGAGGATATGCTCCGAGCTTGTGTTATTGACTTTGGAGGATCATAGGATCAGTTCTTGCCTTTAGAAGAGTTTGCCTACAACAACAACTACCAGTCGAGTATCCAGATGGATCCTTATGAGGCTTTATATGGTAGGCGGTGTCGATCTCCGGTTGGATGGTTTGAGCCGGGAGAGGCTCGGGTGTTGGGTACGGATTTGGTTCAGGAGGCCTTGGACAAGGTCAGGATCATTCAGGATAGGCTTCGTACAACTCATTCTAGGAAAAAGAGTTATGCAGATCGTAAGGTTCAAGATGTGGCTTTCATGGTTGGTGAGCGAGTATTGCTCCGAGTGTCGCCTATGAAGGGCGTGATGAGATTTGGGAAGAAGGGCAAGCTTAGCCCTAGGTTCATTGGTCCGTTTGAGATTCTTGATCGAGTGGGAGAGGTGGCTTATAGACTTGCATTGCCACCTAGCTTGTCAGCCGTACATCCAGTTTTTCATGTGTCCATGCTTCGAAGGTATCACGACGATCCAGCCCACGTGTTAGATTTCAGCACTGTCCAGTTGGACACAGACTTATCTTATGAGGAGGAGCCGGTAGCCATTCTAGACCGGAAGATTCGATAGTTGAGATCCAAGAGTTTCCTTTCTATTCGTGTTCAGTGGAGAGGTCAGCCTCCGGAGGCATCGACCTGGGAGTCCGAGTCCGATATGCGAAGCCGTTACCCTCATTTATTTCCTGACTCAGGTACTTCCTCCTTCTTCTGTCCGTTCGAGGACGAATGGTTGTTTTAGAGGTGGAGAAATGTGACAACCCAAAGGGGTCATCACCTATGTTATTACCCATCCCGTACTTCCGAGGCCTTGAAAACCTCATTTGTATTTGCCTCGATTTGCATGCGCAGTCCGGGCGCGTATCCGGACAGCTTAAATATGAAATTCTGTGAAAAACAAATGCTAAGATTTGATATTAAAATGAATAAATTTGACTTCGGTCAATATTTTGGATAAACGGACCCGGATCCATAATTTGACGGTCCCGGAGGGTCCGTAGAAAAATATGGGACTTGGGCTTATGCCCGAAATCGAATTCCGAGGTCCCAAGCCCGAGAAATGAATTTTTGAGTAAAATTGTTTTCTAAGAATATTTAAGGAAGTTGAAAATGAAATCTGATTAGTAAGTAATGGTATCGGGCCCATATTTTGGTTTCGGTGCCCGGTACAGGTCTTATATATGGTTTAAGCACTTTCTGAAAGTTTGGTTGAAATCGGATTTCGTTTGACGTGTTTCAGACTTAAAATGGGAAATTTAATGTTTGTATGAAATTTGATAGAATTCATGGATATTGAGGTTTAATTCTATGTGTATGATGTTGTTTTGACGATTTGATCATCACACGAGCAAGTTCGTAGGAGGTTGTGTGAGTAATCTATGAAATTTGGTATCGTTCCGATATGTTCAGGCCAGTTCGGCACGTTGTTAGCAAAGTTAGAAAACTTAAAATTCCTAAATTTGGTTCCTGAGGTTTGGGGGTGTGATTTCGAGTTCTAGCGTTGTTTTGAGTGTTCCGAAGGCTCGAGCGAGTCCGTATTATGATTTGGGACTCGTTGGTATATTTGGATTAGGGCTGGGGTGGGCCCAGGTTCCTCCCGGGCACCTAACGGGGCTAAAAACCAGCAAACTCAGTTGCGGGTGCACCTGCACTGGTGTGACCGCAGGTGCGGTTGCCCAGCATCGCAGGTGCGAGACCGCTGGTGCGATCCCAGACCCCCCAGCCCAATTCCGCAGGCGCGAGGTTCTCCTCGCAAGCGCGAGACCGCAGGTGCGGTTGCCCAGCATCGCAGGTGCGAGACCGCAAGTGCGGTCCCAGGCATCGCAGGTGCGAGACCGCTGGTGCGATCCCAGACCCCCCAGCCCAATTCCGCAGGCGCGAGGTTCTCCTCGCAAGCGCGAGACCGCAGGTGCGGTCCCAGCCATCGCAGGTGCGATCACTGTTCAGGCAGTGAGTTTAAGTACGGGTTTTAAATCCATTTCCCTCATTTCTCACCTTCTTCCTTAGGCGAACTCTACCATTTTGAAGAGCTTTCGACCATGTCTTGTGAGGTAAGTAAATTCCACCCATAAATTTGTTTCATGCATGTATCTTAGCCTAATTAACTACACAAATTCAAGAAAATGGGTAGTAACCTAGAACTTGTGATCACCTTAAAATTTTCTGTGAATTGGCCATGAAATCAAGTAAAAAAAATCGTATATTTATGATCCTTAGGCTTTGGGTGAGTGTTCCCTTCGAGAATTGCAAGAATCCAAGCGAGCAGGCCCGGGGTCGAATTTTGATAAATTTGAAATAATACTAGGAAATGGATAATTAGGCCATGTAATTGAATATTTGAATCCTTATTTATATACTTGAGTTGATTATGCTTAGATAATACCATTCCGGAGTCAAATTCTAAAGGAAAGACGGTGTTAGATGGTCGATTGCCATGCTTTGGACCCGAGGTAAGCTTGAGGGAATAGGAGTTGAGTATAATTTGCTACTTGCTAATTTTCAAATACGATGTATAGGCATGGTGACGAGCATCTATACATTGGTATCTAGTATGACCGTGAGTCCTTATATTGTGAATATACTGATTTTGTGGTAATTTCCATGCTTAGTTGATGATTTCTATATGTTGTGAAGAAAATGTGAAGGAAATTGTATTCTGTAAACTCTGTTGGAGCAGTGGCTCAAATTGTGTAATGAATAATGAATAATGAAGAAATATGAGATATTACATCTTTGGAGCATTGGCTCAAATTGTGAAATGAATAATGAAGAAATATGAGATATTACATCCTTTGGAGCATTGGCTCAAGTGATAGAATAAATCATGGAAATGAAAGTGAAAGAAAGAGAAAGAGTTATTGAAATATACCCTTGCCGGGATTTAATTGTGCAGTTGATGTTCCCTTGCCGGGATTTAATTGTGTAATTGATGATTACCCTTGCCGGGATTTAATTGTTTAATTATTGTTCCCTTGCCGGGATTCCTATATCTATTCTGTTTACTTCCTTGCCTTGTTTGTGATTGCTGTTTGGGTGAGGAAGAGTGTTAAAGCACGAAGGGTGATGCCGTGCACTTGTCTTGGTGAGAATGAGAGTAAAGCACGAAGGGTGATGCCGTGCATTGTTTGATATTGTCTCCCTTGCTGGGATGTAGAGATTTATGTTATTGTTCCATTGCCGGGATTTCTATTTTTATTCTGTTTACTCCCTTGCCCTTGTTTGTGATTGCTGGTAGGGTGAGGAAGAGTGCTAAAGAACGAAGGGTGATGTCGTGCATTGTTTGTTATTGTGAGGAAAGAGTGTAAAGCACGAAGGGTGATTCCGTGCATTGTTTGTTATGTATATATGTTTAATTGAACTGCACAAGTTTATTTGGTAGTCTGGTTCTAGCCTCGTCACTACTTCGCCGAGGTTAGGCTAGGCACTTACTCAGTACATGGG
Organism: Nicotiana knightiana; assembly: GCA_005239525.1. Lineage (NCBI taxonomy): Eukaryota > Viridiplantae > Streptophyta > Magnoliopsida > Solanales > Solanaceae > Nicotiana > Nicotiana knightiana. The sequence goes on along the minus strand of ML377675.1, from coordinate 9,932 downwards.
GTCGGTTGTACTGATGCTACACCTGCACTAATTTATATTGTGCAGATTACGCAGCCGGACCCGAACCCGGAGGACATCATTAGTGGGAGTGTCTTCCAGCTCATTATAGAGGCTTCGAGATATACCCACTGGTGTTCGTGGGCCTTGGCATCTCTTCCATCCCTTTGTCTTCAATTCTGTCTTGTTTTTCCATTAGTTTCAGAGACAGATATCTATTTCCTTCCAGACTTGTATTTAGCACTCTTAGACAGTTCGTGAGTTAGTGACACCGGGTTTTGGGAAATTTTGCGTCGATGTATTATGATTGTCTTTACTTAGCTTAAAACCGTATTTATTTTCGCTGTTTAATTTGTGAACTATTTAGTTTATTCTGTTAGAATGAGGTTATGATGCTAGTTTAGCTACACACGTTGGCTTGTCTAGCGGGTTCAACGTTAGACTCCATCACAGCCCGATGGTGGGATTTCGGGGCGTGACAATATCCCTCGTGGAATGAGTGAGTATTTGGGATGTGTTATGTATTCGAGCGGTGGAGTTGTGATAATATATGGTAATCCGTACGTTTTACGGACTTTGAGACTGATAGTTCTCATAAACAGGATAATTTGTGGTAGTGAACTGTGAATATGCGAGCTGAGCTAGTCGGGTGTCAGTATGTACCATGATTCCGTCATTGTGAACTTTTTGGTAAGTTATCTATCTGTTGTGGGTGATCAGAGTTAATTTAGGGTCACTGGTAGGCTAATATGGGTGTGTGTTCTGCACTGGGTCGGAATTGTTGGCTTCGAATTTCTATTATCGAGGAAGGTACCATTCGATTGTGATTGAGTTTATTCATGTTCTATAGTGATCTACGAGTTACCCTTCGGTGTTGCGGGGAGTGGTGATTATTGGTCATATGCACATATGGTGCGGTTCTAATTGGGCTTTATGGCTAGATTTGAGTAAGGTAAGTAACTGGATGTTGCGGGATTGAGGCGTGTTGGTTATATACCTTCTATTTCGGGTGGCATGGTATCGTCCCGTTTTCCCCGTGGTTATGGAAATGCACTTTGAGTACCTGATGGCGAATTTTGAATGGTTATTGATTTTAGGCAAGGTGACTTGAAATATTTCAAGTGGACTAGCGTTGGGTGAGGTCGCGCAGTGTAGCGGAGTTATATAGGGGTATGACCTTTTGGTATTAGATACATGTGTTTTTGATTTTCTCAGTGTGTGCCATGTGGTTAGTATGATATGGTAACAATAATTGTTAATGGCAGGATGATCCTCTTGTGTGGATCTTTTATATAATTTGATTGCATTGGGAAGTTGTTGTTAAGTGCACAAGTTGCATAGGTTTTGGCTTCGAATTTTATCGATGTGTCGAATGGTTAGTGTCATGTTATCAGGGTGGTTGTGATGGATGAGAGGAGGTCATTGGACCTAGAATGAATATTTTCGAAATTTTCTACAGCATAGTTGGAAGGATATATATCGGGAGTCGGCTTAGAAATCTGCTATAATTCCTGTTTGGGAAGGGAGAGTTTCATGTCTGGCTGATCGGACAAATGGTTGTTAGTTCTATGTGCTTCTTTCATCATCGATAGCGTATGGAAGTGTTAGAGCGAGGCATTTCTTGATAAGAGGTGGTGTACCAGTATTGGGTTGTTCTGAGTAGTTATTGTGGTTAAAGAGTTATTGCTATGAGTGTTTGAGCCACGCGGTGTATTATGTGATTTCATCTGGGGTACGTATGTGGCTTGATTCAGCATGTTCCGACTTGTTCAGTTTACAGTTACGAAAATTATGATCTTATATATCATTTCCAAAAGTCGGAATTTGTTTCTAAGGTTTATGGGCCAGGATTTGGATTTCGAAATTTCAACGATATTGTGCTATGGGACCTATATGGGATAGGGTGACGTGGGATCACCCCCGGGTATGTGCATGGTAAGCTACGTAACAGTTTGATAGTGTGGGGAACAACTCTTGGCACGTTCGAGGACGAACATATGTTTAAGTAGGGGAGGATATAACGACCCGGTCGGTCGTTCTGAGAATTTAGCCCCGATTCCCCCGTTTCTGCTTCATTTTATGTGGTTCAGATTCATTTATGTGTGTTTTGGGTCAGTTGGTTCGGGTTCGGAGTGGTTATGATGAGAATTGAGGCATTTGGTCCCTCAAGGTAACCTAATAGTTGAGAAAGTCAACTGAGAGTTGACTTATTGGTGAACGACCTCGGAATACAGATTTTATGGCTCGGATAGCTTCGTTAGGTGATTTGGGACTTAGGAGTTTGTTCAGAATATTTTTGTGATGTCCGGTATAGAATTAGGCTTGAATTGGCGAAAGTTAGTTTTTGGCGGTTTTCGGTCGGCAGTGGAAAATAGGCTATCAGGGTCAGAAAGGAATTCCGGAAGTTGGAGCAGGTTTATAATGTCATTTTGGATATGTCTGCAAAAATTCAGGACAATCGGAGGTGTTTTGGTTGGTTTCGCGTAGTTGGCGAAATTTGGAAGTTTCAAAGTTCATAGGCTTGAATTTGATATAATTTTGGTATTTTCGTGTTGTTTTTGGTGTTTCGAAGGCTCGACTAAGTTGGAATAATGCTATGGGATGTGTTGGTAAGTTTGGTTGGGGCCTCGAGGGGCTCGGGATTGATTTCGGATGGTTGGCGGAGTTTTTGAACTTGGAAATTCTCAGAAAAGAGCTGCTGGTGTGATTTCTGGTGTTGGCCGCACCTGCGGATGGATAGCCATAGGTGCGATGTCGCAGGTGCGGTGGGCAGTGCGCAGGTGCGAAAAAGGCTAGGCAGGGGATTTTCCCCAGGTGCGAAGTTTTGGCCGCACCTGCGAAGCCGCAGGTGTATAAGATTGGCCGCATGTGCGGAATTTGGTCCGTTAAGTGGGATTCCGCAGGTGCGGGTCCGCAGGTGCGACCAAGTGTCCGCAGGTGCGGAAATGCTGGCAGAAACAGTATATAAGAGGCATCCGGGAAATCCATTTCATTTCACCATTTTTGCATGCAAGAGGAGCTCTTTTGAAGGCAGATTGGGGAGGGGATTCGTGATTCTTCAGGGAAGGTAAGTTCTCGGGTTATTAACATCATTTATATACTATTTTAATTCGGATTCGGCTTTTATTTGAAGTATTAAAGTAAGAAAAGTTGGAAAATGGGAGGAAAGAGTTGGGAATTTCTTTTGGCAATTTTAGTGGACAATTGTGGTCCGATTTTGATGTTCTTGGTATGTATGATCTCGTGGGAGGATAAGGGTTCTTGTGATGTAAATTTTATCTGATTCTGAGACGTGGGCCCGGGGCTCGGGTTTGGCCGAATTTCGAGATTCTTATACAAATTGGTAATTTTCGATTGGGTTGTGTTCCTTGAGTATATATTAATGATGTTGAACTGGTTTTGGCTAGATTCGGAGAAATCGGGAGCCAATTTGAGGGGCAAAAGCATAGCGGACTAGTGTTGTGGCCCGGTAGAAGTAAGTAATGGTTATAAATCTTGTCCTGAGGGTATGGAACCCCAGACTACATTATTTCTCACTGATTTTGGAATGGCGCACATGTCAGATGACGAGTATGTGGCGCATACTGATTTTTGGATTGGACTAGGTCCTCTCCGCGGCAACTAATGAGTTGCATATTTTATTCAAAACCTTATGTTTAAATATGTTCTAAAGATTTGTGAAATATTTGGACTATAAGCCGTGTTTGGGTCTTCGTGCCGATCTGTTTAGACCCCTTGGGGGCTTTTCACTGATGTTTTCAGCACTATGTATTGATGATTTCTCAGCTGCATTGTGCATACTGTTTTCGAAACTCAGCATGATTTACACCACTTTGAGATTTAAACTGATGTTTTGGGTCGAGTACCTTGTTTTACTGATTCGCCCGAGGGGCCTTTCGAGTGGTTCTGCTGAGTGTGGCCGAGGGGCAGAGTGATGGTGAGGTGATGAGTGTGGCCGAGGGTCAAGAGTGATGGTGAGGTGCTGAGTGATATTAGCGCTTGGGCTGAAGGAGCCCTTCCGGAGTCTGTACACACCCCAGTGAGCGCACCGAGTGCCGAGTGATTGGGAGGACGAGTGACGAGTGATTGGGAGGCATGAGTGATTGTGAGGTGCTGAGTGACTGTGAGGCATGCCCGAGGGGCTGATTATGATAGATGTTTTTCCCGAGGGGCTACTGATGATTTTACTACATTCATTTTCATACTTAATCTTTCGGTTTTGAAGTTGTTAAAATTATGCATTCTTTAAAGGACTTTTTCTAAAGTTGATTTTAAGGCATGATGATTTCACATATCTATGTTATACGGTTGGAAATAAAGGCTGTGCATCTTGTGATTTGATGACATTGATTTTATGTGTTTCTTGCTTCTCAGACCTGATTTAATTTCATTACTACTGAGTTGGCGTACTCACATTACTCCCTGCACCTTGTGTGCAGATTCAGGTGTTAGGGCGGTGAGCTGTGTATCTATTCCAGAGATTCTCGGAGGTTTGCGAGGTAGCTGCATGTGTCCGCAGTCCTGCTCCCTCTCTTGTTTAATATTATAGAATTTATTTCCGTTGAGTTGTTCATTTTATGTAGATGCTCATGACCAGTGACTCCGGGTTCTCGGGGGTTGTATTTATTATTCAGTATAGTTTTGACTGTTTTATAAATGTTTAAAGGAAACTTTATGGGTAATCGGTATAGTAAAGATGTAAATGTAAGTTTATCATGATTTGGGTGAAGTTTTGGCTGGTCTAGTTCCATGATAGGCGCCATCACGACTGGCCTGGATTTGGGGTCGTGACATATACCTTCATCCATATTTCTTGATATCATGACAATTTCTTATTCAAGAGCTTCTGGGTCGTCATCAATATCATTTCCAGGTCCTTCAGTTGTAGCTTTGAAGGCAAATGTTTCTTCTTTTTTCCTAGTTTAGTCTCCTCAAATGCTATAATATCTCCCAGTAGTTCATCATATGAAAGTTTGTTTAGATATTGAGATTCGAGTGCGACTACTTTTATCTGCCAAGTTGTAGGTAGATTCTTTAGAATTTTCCGAACTTGATCACCACTTGAGTATGGTTTACCAAAGGATTTTAGATCGCCAATGATTTTGCTGAACCTTGCAAACATTTCCTCAATGGATTCTCCTTCTTTCATCTGGAAGATCTCATAATCGTGAACCAACATGTTTATTCGAGTTTCTTTTACTTTGCTGGTTCCTTCATAAGTGAGTTCCAGTTTGTCCCACATTCTTTGGTTGTATCACAACTTGAGATTTTCTCATACTCCTCTCCACCTATAGCATTATAGAGTAAATTCCGTGCCTTAGCATTGACCTGAACAACTGTCATTTACTCATCTACGTATTCATCTATATTTTCAGGACCAGCGGGTGGTTGAGTTGCTGCTGGTAGTGGATAGTTACCCTTTTTGATAACGCGCCATACTTTGACATCATAAAATTTTGCATATATTTTCATTCACGCTTTTCAGCAAGAAAAGTGTTGTCCATTGAAATATGGTGGCCTGACTTGCGACGTTCCTTCTTGAAAGAGTGCTCCAACATATACTTGATTTGCCATGATCTTTTTCTTACAAGCTATTAAGAAAAAAGTGTGAGACTAAGTCTGATACCAATTGAAAGTGCAAGAGGAGGGGGGTGAATTGAAATTTATTCTTTCTTTTGCGAGGTAGTCGACTGAGATTTTCAAAACTAAATATAAGTAAGTAAATGACACAGAGTGTTTTATACTGGTTCGAATTTAGAGTGAATCCTACATCCAGTCCCCTCGGGTTGCAAGGGTGATCTCTTTCAAATATGAAGTGACTTAGTACAGATGAGTTGATGTTGTTATACACCAACAACCTTTTGGTAATTTTGTTCTTCTCTCTTATAATTGATACAATGCCTCACCGTTGTTCTTTTTTCTATCTCTTCTCTTCTTAGTTACACAAGAAATCTATGACAGACTACATTGCTTATTTGAAGTAGAACAAAGAGATTGATTTGTTGATAAAAGTATGTGAATCCTTGGCATCTTCTGTAGAATATATATGGTGAGTTGGTCCCCATTCTTCACGACGTGATAGTGTAATGATTGAGCAGCAACCCAAAAGAGTTGATTTTCACAATCAATCACGATGATTTCATTCCAAAAATAGAGTGGACTTTTCCTTTCGATGCTTCCTTGATTTCCATTTCCCTGTGAGCCGTTGGAGAGAATATTTTCAGAGGATTCTCCATACTGATTGATTGATGACTTTCATAAATGGTTGATTCGAATATCCACATGATTGATTTCTATATCGATTGATTCATCATCTTTTGCTGATTGATTTATGCCTTCCGTTAATGGTTGATTCGAATATTCAGTTTCCATAAAATGCGCGGTTACAACTTGATTCTTGCCTCCTTGATCTGTGCTTCCAAATCTTCTATTAGATTCTTTCCCATTCTCATGACATCCTTTGGGATTGATTTCCTACAAGTAAAATTAAGTTATTATATATCATTAAAATCCAAATCTAACAGATTTTCCCCGTGTCAGGTGCATAGAGCACAGTGACATCATACTCCTAAGATACAACGAACCACTCAAGAATCTTCTAATGTGCACTCAAATTGAATAGAAGTTCCGAAAGACTCTTTAATCTCTCAACTGCTTTTCTAGAAAATCAAAATAAATTGACAAGTATGTGTCCTTGAAAGGAAGTGATAAAATAAGGAGACAAGGAATGAAGAAACTCAAGTGCAAATTTTCTGTAAGGAAAACAATTATTTATAGAGAGTGAAACCTATATTTTCAAGAATAGATGCAATTGAATAAAACCTTTTCATAAAAATTGGTGTATCTTATAAATAATGGGTAGGGCACCTTTCCACAACTTATCTTATTCAAAAGGTACTCTAAATTAAAGAATCTTATGAAATTTTAAAAAAATCACGTAGTAATCGAATAATTTTTCAATTCCTCATTTTTTATTACATATTCTGCCATTTAGTTCTAGTTCATTTGTTATTATGACATTTATTAGCTTGTCACGTCACTTAATATTTTTGTCAAGTATTCTTTTTTTAATATAACATAGATTTATGTTTTTCTTACTCCTAAATTTTTCTCATTAAACTTTTATTCTATTGTTCATTTTCATTTGTCTAAATTTAATAATACTATTTTTTATTATTTACTTTATTATTTTTAAACTAATTCATATAAATATCTACACGTTATTTCTATCCCCACGCTCGTATAATTATTTTATCTGATTTTTTTATTGATTATCTTCATTTATAAATTTACCTATAAATTGAAATCATAGCAATATTCATACTAAATTGTGAGTTTTTATTTTATTTTCAACATATAAAATATAAATTCTTAGTTTTGAACTTATTTTTATTATCAATATTTTATGTCACACCTCCTTTTTTATACACCCCAAGGGGGTATGGGAGTTTTTCCAATTAAAATGACATTATTCGAAATGAGATTATTTTATTTATTAGAGTCGCCACTTGGAATAGTTTATTTGGTGTTCCAAGTCACCGGTTTATCTTAAAACCAAATCGAGGAATTTTTTTTTTTTTTAACTCTGCAAACCAGAAATTCTAGATAAGGAATTCTGTTAACCCGGGAGAAGGTGTTAGGCAATCCCGGAATCCGTGGTTCTAGCACGGTCGCTTAGTGATTATTACTTGGCTTAAATTGTTTAACTACTCATCTTTAGGGCCTCTGTGC